>PVKU01011628.1:0-41763 GCA_004027475.1 Anoura caudifer | reverse complement strand
GAAGAAGAAGAAGAAGAAGAAGAAGAAGAAGAAGAAGAAGAAGAAGAAGAAGAAGAAGAAAGGGGAGGAGGAGGAGGAGGAGGAAGAGGAAGGAAGGAAGGAAGGAAGGAAGGAAGGAAGGAAGGAAGGAAGGAAGGAAGGAAGGAAGGAAAAAGGAGAGTGATTTGTAAAATTTGTCAGTTTACATGGGGTAAATACTGTCCCCAAGGCCAGCTGCAAGCTGTCCTCGTGCCACCAGCTGATGTGGAGTGGGAAAGATGCACACCACCGTACAACGTTTCAATCACAGACAGATGTGAACAACCTCAAGAGCATAAATAATAGCAAAGTGTTGGAAAATAATTTTGTAGTGATAAATTTTGAGTATTTACAATGTTTATTTTAATATAATTTATTTAATCATAAGCTTATATCATTTAAATTTTGATAATGGCTGTGTTTAGCAACCAGCTCACAATGTTCCTAAAAACTTAACAATGGGCAAGCGGGTGGGAGCGGGCCCAGCAGGCTCTTGAAAGGCAGCACCAGTGAAAGATGGCGGTGAGCACTGCAGCCGGGAGTGCCCTGGGCTCCAGCTGAGGGACCAGAGGTGGCCTGGTTAACTTTTCTGGCCTTAGTGGCTGGAATAGGTGCCCTCTCAAAATACACCCTAGTCAGGCCCCAGGGCTCTGACTTCCAGTTTTCCATTGCCTCCTCCAAAACCTCTATTCTGTTGCCCTTTGCCCTTTAATGCGTAGATTCCTTTCTATCCAAACACAGATTTTAAAAAATGAATAATAATTTTCCATAACAATAATTGCTAACATTTATTGAATATACTCATATATCATGCACCATAACTTATTAATTCCCCACAATTCAATAAAACTGATACTATGATTATGACCATTTCAAAGATGAATAAATGAATATACTGAGAAGTTAAACAAATTACTACCACTCATACACCCTAGCATCTTTGCCTTAAATCACTGCACTCTAAATAAATAAGTGAATCAGAACAATCCAGAAAGTGGGGGGCATTTTTAGGACTATTTGGAGTTACAATTTTCAAAGGAAAACAAGAGTGCATGGAGCAGACACACAGAAGAAATGCCCTATTTTACCAGAGTAAATCTTTTTTTGATGGCTTACATTTTTAAAAGACCCCTTCCTTTAAAAATAATTGAATATCTATAGTAGTTCCTGACAAAGGAAAGCCTTCTTCATTAATTTTTTAAAATACTGCTGTACTATATAATGAGAAAGATGGTGGCATTGAGTGATACATACTTCCATAAACACATTAGATATTCCCTAACCCCCTGACAAAACCTCATAAGATAGCACCGATCACTGTGCGAATTATCTTCATTTTAACCATCTGGTTCTTGTGAGTAGAGAGAGTGTATGCACATGAGCCCGAGAACAAGACTGAGAACTGTTGTTGTTATCTTGATATATTACAACATGTGAAAATAATTGCTTTTAGTATGGCTAATACCCCTATCACACACAATACAACTTTAGGGCAAAATTCTTGTCTACGTTCCATGGAATAATTTGACTCCAACATTCAACTCTCCTTATATGTACAAAACTGACTAAACATTCTAAGACTGAATAAATTTTGCATATAATTTTTCAAACTAACTCGGTGATGGAAACCTCATACACAAGAAGAATACAGAGTTAATTTATTTATTTCCACAATGTGCATGAACATGTGACTCCAGGTTTTTTTTTTTTTTTTTTTTTTTAAGATAACAGAGGTACGCTCTCTGTGTGGGTCATCCTCTCTATGCCCCTCAGTCCGGTCTCTCACCCTCCGCTCCCTACTCTGTGCCGGGAGGCTCCCCTCCAATATTGTCCAGGCCCCTGTGCCCTCTGGCTTCTGGTTGGTTTGGGACAATGGGAGGAACTGACAGAGTATTGAAACACATTGATAGGAGATGGGACAAAGGATTTATGCCCCAGCCCTGCTGGGGTTCAGAGGGACTTCATCGTTCTGAGTCCACAGATCCTGTCACATAGTCCCTCATCAGACCTGCACGTGGTAACAGCTTCCAGGGTTGCTAATCCCTAAGGTGCCCAACATCCCTTCTTGGTTCCTTCAACGCTGACCACACCTCTATAGACAGGCCCTTCATTAACCTCATACAGTTAAACCCTTGGCCTGTGCCATCTGTCCCCTGCCAGGGGAAAGTTCATGGAAATACCATACTTCAAAAAAATGAAATACACATGTCAAAAACGTTTTAAATGGTGGGACTGATGACTCATCATTTGTGTGTGTCTGTACACATACATTCATATGCTCTCCTCTCGCCATTCCTCTAAACAGAGAGTGAATCCCAAGTTATTTGATTCAAGTAAAACTGACTTAAGGGGCGTTTTCAGGTGACATATCTGTTGCAAAAATTGAGGTATCCCAGAAATGCAAATTGCAGTTGAATACTGAAGAGCAGAAATGTTTCAAGATGCATCTTGGTCTCTAGCCATGGTTTTGGCTACTAAATAGTGAGAGCCAACAGAGTCCAGGAAAAAAGTGAGACCCATTCTATTGCAAGTTACATGACTTGGTTCTGCAGTTTTCCATCACCGCCTCGAAGATCTCTGTTTTGCTACCTTTTGCAATTTTTATCTGTAGACTCCTTCTCAGTTGCACATAAATAAAATGATTAATAATAATCTTCAATAACAATAATTCTAGATTACATTTACCGAGCCAAATGTGGCAGTGGGCATTTGTTGTTTCTCTAAAATTTAAATTTAACTAAGTATCCTGCTTTTTAAAATTGTATTTTATTTTAATGTTGTTAAATCTGGCAACTCTACACGTGGTGAGGGGCTACTATGCTGGACAACACAGATGTAGAGCATTTCCATCACTCTCTGAAGAAAATCTACTGGAGATTTCTGTTCTAGATTGTTATGAGCTCTGTTTACATCATGTACTTCTTGCGCATAAAAACCAACACAATGTTATGCATCGTCCTCTCAATCTCTGAAGAGCAACACATGTTGATAAAAACGGACTTTTGTGTGGTTGAAACACTGAATAACTACGTTGACTTTGTCTTGGGATGAGTTATAAATACAGACTGAACTCTTGACCACCAGTTTCAAGTTAATACTTTAAGGAACTGAATGGTCACTTTTCCCAATAATTAACCTTTCGAGCTAGTCTTTCTTTCAATATCACCTAAGCTTTCTTTTGGAACATTTTTGTTGCAAAATACAATCTCCATACAGAAATGTGTTTAATGCATTATTTGTTAAGTCTGAAAAACAATCTTAAGTCTAGACATTCCTTTGTGATACGTGACAGAGGCCGGGCACTCTCATGGGATCATTCTGATTTCTTCTATAATTCTCTAAATCTGGCCAGAAATATTTCTCTTATGTTTGAAACTCTCCTTCAATCAGCACCAGGGAAATACATGGTTAGAATCCTTGCTAAATTATTTAGAAACTAAAGGAACAGATTGTATGGAAGGTATTAAGAAAATTGACCTCTGTCTTTCTAATAAAAGTGAAGGAGACAGGATCCTTCCAGCCCAATCAATGCCATTAATTAGTTATTGGAGTAAATGAATGATTCTCTTTACCTGTTCTCCAAATTTAGGAGGAGCTAATCTGGTCTATTAACCTTTGGCATCATGGATTTCAAGCAATTTGGAAAAAGACTATTTTTCATTTCCCTGGGCTCTTCTTTTGTCCCATGCATAGAGAAAACGCTATCCAAGTGTCCCAACAAACTCAAGAGGAAAAATCCTGCCCACCCCCGCCTGCCATGCGGGAGAGGTGAGAATGCCAAGCAGGCAGGGCTTTTGTCTCTGCAGGGAGACAGCTGGAGTGCGCTTTCTCTGAGGGTCTGAGAGCATCCTGCTCTTTATTCAGCGTCTCTGATCAGGCCTCGAGTTGGGCATCAGTTTACCCACTGGTAAATGGAGTTGAATAATATGTACTTACCACTCCATAGTAAATGAATATTGAAGATCTTTGGCTAAAGAGGGCTATGAATATGTAAAAGCACTGTGAATACAAATCAAGAATTCATGACTTAGTAAAAGCTCAATATGTTGATAAATCTTGAATTTTTGCAAATGCTGAGATGTTTCACTTTTATTCAGAATATATAATAGTTAGGGATTGAGGTTTAGCCAGAGAAGCTTTATGCAAAGGACACATATGTAACTACATTCAGCAAAAAGCTGTACATCTGGCATGTTGGGGGAGATTGGAGGCACCAATCAGTCAAAAGTTCTGACTAACAGTTTTTCAGAGCTTTTGATAGCTCTCTTGTTTCTTGTCTTGGCCTCTCTACTAAAGCCTAGAAGAGGGAAAGAAAGGTGGAGAGATTTGACTCAGGCCAAGCTCCGTTTTTTGCCCGAGGCGCCTGGAGCAGAGATGCAGCTAGGCTCTCACCCGGGGAAAGCCCAAACAGCCCAGGAGAGCTCCCTGCTCACAAATCAGGAGAAGTTTCGGTTTGGCATCCTGATATCAGAAGGGAAAATGCTGAAATGGGATACGTACAGGCATATGAACTTCGCGTGAATGCGAGCAGAGGTATGCTGGTCTATTCTGCACTGTGGTGTTAATTAGGAAGAAAGGGCCTCTTTCTCTGGACAGAAGCAGACCCCACACTGTAGCTCATGATTTAGTGAGCCTCTACTTTCTTTTTTACCTGGATACAGTAAACCTGTGCTGTGAACAACCTGCACAACCATACGAGGTGACTCTGAATATGAACTTGGGAGGGTTCCTTGGTCTCTTCAGCAGGATGACTTTGCCTGTGTGAAGAAATTAGGTTTAATTTTTTAATGACTCACTACTAAAAGCCCTGTATTCTACAAACTCAGCTTTCATGTTATTTCAGGTGTCACCTCTTTTCCATTTAGAAGTACAGTATTAATTCAGTAGCTAGGAATGTATATTAGAGTTGACTCTGAGCTTCCTAGTAGTCAGGGCAAAAAGGGCACCTCAAAATTTCAAAATACTTTGACCAGTGTGGCTCAGTTGGTTGGGCATCTTCCTGCAAAGTGAAAGGTCACCACTTCAATTCCCAGTCAGGGCACATGCCTGGGTTGTAGGTTTGTGCCCTGGTCTGTCCCTGGTCAGTCCCCAGTGGGGGCACATAGAGGGGCAACTGATTAATGATTCTATCTCACATTGATGTTTCTTTCCTTCTTTCTCCCTCCTTTCCCCTCTCTCCAAAAATAAATAAAATCTTGTTTAAAAGTTCAGTTGCTCTCAATGGCAGAAAAAGAAAATACACCTATTCCACTGGAGAGACAATGATCTTTCTTTACTTTCAACTCTAAAAGAATTTCTCTTGTGGGATTCCACTTGGGAGCCACTGAGAGACATGACAGGCAGCAGCTGCGTCACTAGTTAATGGGGGTGGCCATGGCAGGGACCCTGTGGCAGCATTTTCTTGTAACAAATCTTGATACCAGTGAAGCAGAGTTGAGTCAATTCTGAGAAGACTCAGCTAATTTTGGCTTAAGTGGGGATCTTCTTTGCTTGATTTAATTGACAGACAGAACTTAGAATATTTTGGGTAGGAAACACCCAGCCTATTTCTCAGAGCAGCGAGTCTCCAATGTCATCTGCAATTACCTTCTGGGTTATGATAGATCTGTCACTGTTCCCCAGAGAAAGAAGAAAGAAAGAGGAAGAAACATACATTTCACTGTGAATCGATTCACTTCCCTCAGCGAGTTAGGACCATGCGTCATCCTAAGGTTATGTCCTCCCAGCTTTGGGAGGAGGGAGTCAAGGTTCCTTCTCTGATGTCATGATGCTGGTGCTTGTCGTATATTTTGTATGGTGTGTTGAATGTCTTAATTTGTCGATGTGAACTTAATGATTCTACTCACCCCAAAGTCTGAGGGGTGGCATTGTTTGTCCATGAAGTCCTAATGTCTGGCTGGCAACCATGGACTATGTTCCCAAAACAGAATTGCTGAAAGTAGCAGGTGGTTGAATGCTGTATGTGCTGGTGAGGGCTTGGCACCTGTTCTGTGCTGGTGCCAAAGATGGCACAGTCTCCCCACGGTGCCCAGCACCATAGTCCTCCCCACTGCCACCAAAACCAGGCCTCGAGAGACCACCCACAGGAAGCAACTTCAAGTATGTGCAAGAATTTGTATACATCATTGGTTGAAACCCCCATCGTTCTCCTGTTTGAGTCTGGAGGCTCCTGATGCAGTGTCATCTGTGGCATGTCTTTGGCGTAGAGATGACTCTCTGATGTGTGGACCTTCCTTCTGGTGTCCGGCATCCCACGTGATGTTTCCCCACTGAAGAACGAGCTGTGGAGGTGGGCTAGGCAATCTCATGAGTTGGCCTGCCTTCAGGAAACTTTAGTGGTGTCCTTCTCAATGCAGAGGAATGAAGAATGACGGATGGAGATTTTTACCCCCGATCAAGTTCACCCAGAAGTGTATCTACAGCAGTAAGAGTTCAGGACTAAGTAGAATTTGAGGTTGCTCCTCATTTCTGCTAATCAAAGCAGGCAGAGGTACCTTGGTGGGCCTGACCTTCCCTTCCCATCTACAGTGGGTCTGAGTTGTCCCACATCAGGTTTGAGTATTTGAGGATCACATGTTACCTACCTACTGACGTGCTGTTCCGGAAGGCAAACACCATGCCTTCCTCAAGCATTTCTACATTTTGAAAAATTGAACACTTTGCCATTTGCAACAACATGGTGGACTTAGAGGGTATTATCCTAAAAAAATAAATAAGTCAGAGAAAGACAAATACTGTATGATTTCATTTATAGGTGGAATCCTTAAAAAACAAAATAAAACAAAACAAAAAACCAGATACTGATCCATAGATACAAGGAACAAGCTGATGTTTGCCAAAGGGTGGGAATTAAAAAAAAAAAAAGAAAAGAAAAGATAATTGGACATTTTGCATCAGGTGCCATCCTCAGTAACGGGCTTACACATGTAACAAGAGGAAAACTGTTGAAGCGGCAGTGTGCTTTGGATGCTTTACATCAACTACAAGGTGGGCGTTATACTTCTCTTTTTACAGATGTAGAAGCCAAGGCCCAGCTTAGACGACGGCACTGAGTCACAGCTAAGAAGCAGAGTAGTCAGGATTCGTACCGCAACTGACTGATTCCACACCAGACACCGTGTCGTCTGAATGAGACACAGTATCTCTCTGCAAAGAGCTCACAGCCTAGTAACCCCGTTGCTGTCAGCTACTTCTGGCTGTCTCCTATGCTTGGGGAGTTTCCCACCTATGAATCCATATATCAAGATAGAAGGCAGAAATTCACTTTTTTGACCTTGCTGACATACGTTAGGCTCCTTCAATCGGTTGCACCTGCATGAGACTTTTATTTGGAAGGGAGTGGAATGAGGAAAAAATGTGCCATGTGGATTCCGTCCTGCAAAGAGCAGTAGCAGCGCCATTCGGCCTTTAGAGGCAGCTGCGGTAAAAGTTCTACAGGTGGCATCCACACCCAGGACCAAGGGACCGAGTTCTGATGCCTGTGCCCCATGGGGCAGCAGTGTGGTCCACACTAGAGTGGACGTGGACATTGACCTAAAGTCTAAACCTGATTTTCTCTCTCTCCCAGAAATTCTCTGAGTACTCTAAGGTCTTCTAGTAAATTCTTTCTTTCTGCTTAACTGGCTCGAATTCTGTTTCTGTTAACTAAAGATCCTGACTTTGTTTTCCTCACAGTGACTTCAATACAAGAGACATTCATATATTTGGCTTATTGGTAAATGAATTTGAAAATGATTAAATATAATGAATTTATAGAAAATAAGCTTGCCAGCCCTTCACCATCCTGGTCACCCTCTGTCTTCTGAATACGATGAGGTCTGTCCAATAAATATCCAGCCATGTACTATGGAAAATAGAGACATTTATTGAAGAAGATATAAGAAACACTGTACATAGGACAATGATGCCTCAGTCCCCTTCAAAGTAGGCACCTTGAGAACTCACACAGTTCTCCCAGTTGCCATCAGCTGCCCCATAGTCTTTTCCTGAATCTCATCAGCGGTCTGAAATCGCTTCCCTTTCAAAGGTGACTTTAGTTTTAGGAAAAGCCAGAAGTCTCAGAGTGCCAAATCTGGGCTGTAGGGGGGCTGAGTCACCTCGATGATTTGATGTCTTGTCAACAAACTCTGCACCAGACATGAGGCATGAGAGGGACCATTGTGGTGAAGAATTTGCCAATCACCAGTTGCCCATAGTTATGGCTGTTTTCATTGAATTGCATCTCTTAACCAACAAAGAATATTGAGATGGTACTCATTATTAATCATTTGGCCTGGAGCGGCATACTTGTGATGGACAACACCTTCCCAATAAAAAAAAACACAATTGACATGGTCTTAATCTTGCTGCAACTTTGCTGCACCCTCTTCAAGCATGGAGAACCAGGCACCTTCCGTTGGGACAACTGGGCCTTTGTTTCCAGATCATAGCCATAGACCCACAAATTATCGCCATTTATGACCTTCCTGAGGAAATCTGTCTCATTGACAGTGGTTTAAATCAAGTCATTAGCAGGTGCATCATGATGTTCTTCTGCTCTAGTAGCAGAAGCCATGGAATGAATTTTGCCACAACACATTTCATGCCAAGATCCTGCATCAAAATCTTGACATAGTACTTTTTGGAATCCGCAGATCAGCTTCTAGTTATCACACTGTCAGTCACTGATCTTCGTTGATTATAACCTATATACATTTGACATTCTGAGGTGGTCTGCTGTTGCAGACCTTCTAGAATGTGTATCACTTTCAACGGATTCTCGACCACCTTTGAAGCATTTGTGTCACATTTTATTTGTACCCCACTCCTTGCATTGCCCCTGAAAGCCTTCTGAATCATCCAAATAGTTTCCACAGAAGAATGTTCAAGCTTAATGCAAAATTTCATGCAGTTTCGTTGCTCTACTCGCTCAGTCATTTAGAATGCTATGGCCACCCAATGCACATGCTCACTCCACAGCATCTACTGCCCCCACTGACTAGCACAGTGAAGTCATCACTGTTCACAAATGTGCATCCCAGTTCACTCTCCTTGGCTGCCAGGTTATACTGATGTCATGAGAACAGCTCTTGTTATATTAACAATGGCTGAACGTTTTCTAGACAGACCTATTATATCTCAATTTACCAATCTTTTTTCCAAAAATGACAATCCAGAAATGACAATGATACTGTCGTGTAGCCGGATTAGACTGAAGATGATAAAAGAATGACTTCCCTTGCTGCGAGCTGTGTATGTCTATTCACACAGTCTGGAATGACATAAACTCTCTTGGTAGCTATATCACATTATTAATAAGAGAAGCCTAAGAATTTAAGGGATTGAGTGGTTAAAATCCAATATGAGTGCAAATGTGAGAGGTGGTTATTAGAAGAACCAATACAGTCTTAAATGGCATCAGTAATAGTTCAAGGGCAGTGGAGATGACAAAGGTGGAATGGGCTGAGTCTGGAAGTCATAAGCTCCTAATCATGGAGGGACAAAGACTGCATGGCCTCCAGCCAAGGAGACCTCCAACTTGAAGAGGGACTTCTGCTTTGAATAAGGGCATGTACTACACAACATTCATGGTTCGATGATACTTTCTTGCAAGCCAGCACTGAATCACGGACTACAAATTAGCCAAATGTGGGTTTACAAATGTCAGCTTTGGAGGTTCTGAGGTCTCAGGTACCTTGGTTATACATTAAAGAAATATTCCGGTGAAATTCTTCTCTGTGAAATAAGTTAATCCTGGCTAAAGTTGGGAAAATTGAAAAATCCAACTAGATGAAAGCTGCTATGAAATATACCCCACTTAAATATTTATTAGTTAAAAAAACAGGCTTTGTGCCCTCCTGGTGTTTTCATTGGGTTAAGGAAACTGACAAATAAACAAAAATATAAATAATAAGTAAACTATAGATTATAAGACAAGGAAAAAATTAAGTCGGGTAAAATAAAAGGATTCAGAAGGCAGGGTCGGGTGTGCTTGCAATTTTAAATAAGGAAGTCTGAGGAACTCTCATTGAGGAGGTGACATTTGAGCAGCCTAAGGGAATTGAGGAGTGATCCACGTGGCTCTCTGGGGGAAGAACTTTCTTGACACAGAAAAGAGATAGAAGAGCAGGGGCCCTCAGGCAAGAGTGGGCCTGTTTTTCCTACATAATCTGTATATTGCATTGTGTGCCCAACACCCAAAGTCAAATCATCTTCTGTCGCCATACATTTGACTCCCTTTACCAATGCCCTACTCCCATTCCCTCTGGTAACCACCATACTATCGTTCGCATCTATGAGTTCTTCTGTTTGTTTTTCTTTTTGTTCATTTGTTGCTCTCAGTTTTATATCCCGCATATGAGTGAAATCACACTGCCCTTAACTTTTCAGTCTGACCTATTTCACTTAACATGATAGTCTCAAGATCTATCCATGTTGTTGCAAATGGCAGTATTTCATCTTTTCTTATATAATCTTATTAACCAATGTCACCCTAATAATCTTGGTTTTAAAACAAGGCACCCAAAGAATGGTCAACTATGTCACTTTAAAAAAGTAGATAATGCATGCAATTAGAAGCAGTATTTGCTGGCTTTCACTAAATACACAGACTCAGTACAGAACAACAAAAGAGTGGGCCATTTCCACAGGGGACAGCAAGGAGGCAGATGTGGCTGGAGCCCAGGAAGCAGGAGAGTGAAAGGGGAAGCAAAAGAGGGTCAGATCAGGTAAGAGATGGTGGTGGCTCTAACCAACAGGATAGCAGTTTGAAAGGTCAGAGGTTGTAAGCTTATGAATATATTTCCAAGGTAGAGCCGAAAGGGCTTTGCTGATAGAAAAATACTATAAGATAAACACAAGCTTTGGGGTCCAGGTTACTGGAAGGCTTGAGGTGCCATACCTGGGCTGAACAGACTTGGGGAAGAAGATGAAGAGGTCATTTTGGGACATGTTAAATGCACCATCCAAGTGGAAGTGTTTAGCAGGCACTAGAACTTAACAGTTTGGAGATCTGGAAGAGGTCTGGGCTGCAGGCAGAAATTGGAGTGTTGACAGCATATGGGTACATTTAGTACCATGACAGTGGATAAGGAAGGGGTGTAGATCCAGGAAAAGGAAAATCAAGGAAGGGACTCTGAGTACCAAGGTTTAGAGAGGAAAGAAGCAATCAGCAAAACGTAGTGAAAATGAGCAGGAATGAAATGGGAGAAAAACAAGAGAGTGTGGGGCCATTTGTGTTTAAACATGTAATTTTTAAGATTTCAGAAAGCTACTAAAACATGTCATTCATTTTTTTTCTAGTTAAGAAAGAAACCATATTATAGCTCTTGAGAGGAAGAAGGAGGGCAGGGAGGGTAGGAAGGAGATTGTAATAAAAGAGAATGCAGGAAAGAGAGGGAGAAAGTAGGGAAAGAAGCAGGAAATACAACATAGCAGTAGGCACAAATGCTTCAAATTGTCTAAAACAACTTTTTAAAGCATCAGACTTTATCTGCCCTTCCATTCTAAATGACAGCTTTGCTGGATAGAGCAATCTTGGATGTAGGCCCTTGACTTTCATGACTTGGAATACAAATGCTTCCCAGATAAGGCCAAGTTAAAGGAGCTCATCATCACCAAACCATTGTTATGTGAAATGTTAGAGGGACTTATCTAAGAAAAAGAAGATGATCAAAAATAAGAACAGTAAAATGGCAACAAACTCACAACTATCAACAACCGAACCTAAAAAAACAAAAACAAAAACAAACTAAGCAAATAATAGAATAGGAACAGAATCACAGAAATGGAGATCACATGGAGGGTTATCAGTGGGGAGGAGGATGGGGGAGAATGGGGGAAAAGGTACAGGGAATAAGAAGCATAATTGGTACAAAATAGACAGGGGGAGGTTAAGAATAGTATAGGAAATGGAGATGCCTAAGAACTTATATGTACCACCCATGGACATGAACTAAAGAGGGGCAATGTGGGTGGAAGATGGTGTGCAGGACAGAGGGGAACAAAGCGGGGGGAGGAATGGGACAACCATAATAGCATAATCAATAAAATAATAAATAGAAAAAATAAATCTGCCTCTCTGTAAAAAATAAAATAAAAAATATAAAAGAGCAGTTGAAAAGACAAAATAAAATAAAATAAAATAAAATAAAACATCAGACTTAATCATACTTCAAAACTCATATGAACTATATGAGATTATTTATAACATTTTATTATCTTGCGTTTCTTTTTCTCTTAGAAGGAAGATAGGAAGGATTGTTCTAGATGCTTCTACCTAGTTATTTTTTAACCATAACAATTCTGAGTTATATGCATTATTAGCCCATTTGTGGATGAGGAAGCTAGGGATCTGAAAAATAACTTAAACTACAAACACGATGATAAGAAATAGATACTAGGATAGCTCACTCCCTCCTCACAGTCAAACTGAGACAGACGGAGGCTATAAAGAATTTTCTCCTCCTCTGTTCCCTAAGGTGGAAGAAGGTTCCTGGGACAGTGCAGTCCAAAGCTGCTGCTGAGCCTCCCAGGACTCCCTTTGTCTGTGCTGGTTTGTGTTAAAGTGGGATTATGTTTGTTAATGGATACTGAATAAATTATAGTTTTATCTTTAATTAATCATTGCTCTGCACTATTTATTACAGTGCTAATGGAATATTTTTGTAATGATTTCTCCATATGTGAAGGTAACACTTTAAACCTTTTAAAATGTCACTGAAGAAGCTACTTCTAGATTCTTCTGGGATAATTTTACTAGCAGAGCATATGATTTTTAAAACACATTTTTTCTGACAGAACAAAACTTCATCAGAGATGTCATACACAGATTATGAAAAAAAGTGAGTAAAGTCCAAAGGTCTTCTCATGTAAAATATGTTGGCCAATAAATCTATGTTCAGTTTAGTTCATATGGCCTTTCTGGAACGTTATAGGACATAAAAAGAGAGATGGTGGCAATGCAAACTTTGAATCCATGCAGTCCCGGCTCTACCATTTCCTAACCATATTTAATCAGCAGGGCTTCAAATCACCTGCCCCCCATTGTGCCTTTCATTCTTCATTTCTGCCTCTGACTCAACATTCTAGTCCTGGACAGTGTGCTCATCCAGAGGAAACACCGTCATACCTATCTCCACAGAGCCCACATCGGCCCCACCTACCCAGCGCTGACCTCTGCATGGACAAATGCAAAGAAAGACTTCACGATTTTCCACTGATCACCCACAGCAACCACAATATGCCACAAGTCCTGTGACGGTAGCATATACTGGGGACTATGTGAGCATGGAAGGATTTGTAACCATGCAAGCAGAACAGATCAGGAAGGGCTTCCTGGAAGAAGTGATCCTTAGACTAATTCTTCAACTTAGCTAGAAAAAGAACTCAGGGTGGGGAGGAGGAAGAGGTGCCAGTTACAAGGAGTAGGAGTAGGGCACAGGTGCCTTTTCATTGATCCTCTTCTTATCTAACAATTTTCAACATCCTTCCTGATATCTTCTCTGGCAGAGAATGTTATTTGCCTACGAACATCCAATTATCTCTGGAATTAATAGGAAAGCTAGAAACAGTTACCAGTTTCCCTTGCACTCAGGTTAGAAGAAGTTTCCATAAAAGAAAGGAAGTACGCCATTCTTTGCTCTTCTCTCCATGCTGGAGGCCGGAAGGTGGGTGTGATGACAAGAGCTCTAGCGCTCACTTTGGATGGAGGGAGAGGGAGCACAGGAACATGGAGAAAAGTGGAGGCGGAAGCTGGAAGGAGTGTGAGTCATTGACAAGGTCATGAAGGCAGCGTACTTCAGCATTTCCTTTTATGGGCCTTCATCATTTAGTATTTTTTTCTATTATATGCAGCCATTCCTAAGTGATCCACCTTTCAAAACCATTCTAGCTCACAAATAATCATTATTTCCTTCTCTAAATTTACAGCATATGTTTTCCCCACTCACTAGACAAATAAATCTCCGGAGACAACCATTGCATGGCTATTTTACTTTTCCTGGATTTATATTATACCTTCCCAACATGTTACAGGCTTCTTGGAGGAAGAGCATCAGCCATATATTTTTCCTTGTCACCTCAGTTCCTGGCAAATTATCTGGCTTAGAATACATGTTTAATAAACATTTACTATCTGATTAGGCCATGATTGCCCTTTAGAAAAAATGCAGGGATTTTTAAATCTTGGTTTCAAACTCTCCAGAAAGGGAAGTAACAATGTGAAGGAAAATATCTCCTGTAAGGAATATAAAAAAGATAAAAACTGAAACCACACAGTAATGCCTCTGAGGTGCTGGAACATGACAGCGTAGAGTCGAGAAATCTACTTTGCTTTCTTGGAGATAGAAGTTGGTAGCAGAGACCACCTTGTAGGCAGAAGCCAACCCATCTGTGAGCAGAACCTCCCACTTTGGAGTTTGTCATCACTCATGAAGTTTGACCCCTAAAAATACAACCTCATGCATGTGGAAGCTATTTGTGCTAAAAGTCCGATTATCTCACGCACGCTTCCCTTCCATGTCTTTATCCCCAACACAGATTTCATTTACATTTGCGCAAGTAATGTGCTCCACCCTGTTTGAACCTCTAATTTTTCTTTAAAAGCCTTCAGGGCTCTGTACTTAGGGACTGTCTGCCTTTCTGCAAACACTGTTTCTGCAAACTGTCATTAAAACACATCTATATGGTCCATGGGAAAAAGGGCAAGTGAAACCAGGGATGAAAGGGGGGAAAATCACATCTGTATATCCACCAAATACAAACACAAAAAGAAAAAAGAAAAGCACAGGCAAGACAATTTATAATATCAAAAGAAAACAAAATCACTTTTTAATTGACTTTTCCTTTGCCAGTTCTGAAGCTAAGCACTTGCTTCTTCCTTATTAACTTCAGTTTTTTGAGCAATTTCTTCCATTGTAAGCACTTTCTAAAAAATCATTTTCACACATTTCTCAGATACATTAATCCTTTTGGCATTCCTCTACGCACACATTGTGGTACCCCAGCTCCGAACATAAAAGACTTTTATTATGTCCATTAACCATGGACATATGTGCTCCAAAAGTTTTCTGACATGCAGTCATTTGTGGTTTTTTAATTATAAACAGAAAATATTCACTAGAAAAATAAAGAAGCAAGCCCATAAATATATCTTTTACTTTTGAGCTTTGCTTGTATACGACAGAACATTTGGATAAATGACTCTCCCGGGTGCAGGCTCCAGGACGTGAGCATGCGTGCGTTCATAAACACACAGGGATGAACATACATTCCTGTGTCCAATGAAATCTGTGCATTGTGCAGGACTCATGCATCTCTGATTGAGAGTACTGCTGCCTTATCCCTAAAACAGGGGAACAGATTCTCCTTACGCTCACCAGGTCTCACTCTGCGTGCCTGTGAAATGGGAAAGAAGCCAATGCCCAGTGAAATACTTGACAAACAAGGTCTTATTTATTGAATGCGTTTTATTTTAACAACCAAAAAATTCTAACAGCCTAACAATGCACATAAGTTAAAAATTAATTATCACTTAGTGATAACAAAGATAGTTGATTTACATGGAAAAAAGAACATTTACAATATGTTAATCCTTATTCACATTGTTGATACCGCAATAAAACACAATTTGTTTTTCATTTCACAAAAAAAAAAAAAAAAAAAAAGGCGGGAAATTGTGCTTTGTCAAGAGGCACTACAAGAGAAAGTTTCTTCTTCCAAATAGATATTATATGACAGATATTGAATAAATAGACATATATGCATTGTAATTCGCAAAGATCTGGCAAGACCACAGGCTAAAATGCCCACAGATTCACTTAGAACCACTGCAAACTTGGCAGTGAAATTAAAAAATAAAAGGCAAGACTTAGCATTGAAAAATACCTAATAAATTTTTGGTTGAAGTGTAAAAGATACCAAATGCGGATGCCATCGATAGATGAACCACCTCGTAAGAGCTTGGCAAAATCAGTTTCCATTACATGTACAGAGTGACCTTCAGCTACAGTGTAAGAAGACAATTTGGAAAGAGTAACTCGGAGATCAGGAAGCAGCAACCACGGACTTTCTGACTAAAGCTGCAGCATACTACGGAAATAGGAAGGCTGGGCCCAGGGCTTAACTGCAAACAACAACCCTTTTGCAAAGGTATATGATGCTCGTGTCAAGATAATTTTTAAAACATCGTGATTTGAAAAAGTACAGGAAAATGTCCCTTTAAAAACTCCAGAGGTTACTGAGCAGCTAGAATTAGCTTGTATTGCAACATGTCTTCTCCCTGTATATTGTAAGTTCTGAGTTAATATCTTACACATAGAGGTTTTTGTTTTTAACTCCTACCTTTTATACCTTTCAAATATATAAATAGTATTAACAGTTATATTACAATGTTTGTGTAGTAAACAGAAAATAACTTTCAAAGTGATATTGCATGAGGTCTCTGACAAGGTTGCATGAGAGCACAACTCAAAAAACATAATCCAACCGTGCGGGGCTGTTTGATGGCCACGCTGAGCGTGGATTAGGTTCACCAGGCCAGTCCTGAAGGTGAGGTCTCCTCTTGCAATTACTCTAAGGAGAAGCGAAAAGTAATGCTATCGGCGTGTGTGTCTGATAGGAAGCTAAAAGAGGTTGGGAGAACTAGAGTAGAATGCAGCTTTAATGCTCATTCCACTAAACAGCCAGTCAGCATTAGTTCTGCTTTATATAAGGTAATTGCTGTGTAGGTAACTGGGAAAACGTTTCCGTTGGAGGTGAGTAGGTGATTCCGCTGCGATTGCTTCACGTACTCGATTGCCTGGAGCTGCACAATGATTCAAAAACAGGTTCTTGTTAGGGCTGCCACCCCAGGGAAGGGCTGAGGCCAGTAAGAGCAGGGACCGAAAGCGTGTGGTCAGGTGGATGGAATGTGTACGAAGAAGAGGAAGCCCAAAGTGAGACAGAAATGAGAAGTGTCTTTTGGGAGAAGAAAGGATGGAGATTTACTTCAGAGGGAGCCCCTTTAACTGGGCAGCAACTTCTTTTCTAACTTAACATTACATTAAACTATTTTCTATTAAAAAAAGAAAACAGCAACAAACAACTTTTAAATGAGCAGGCTTATTAATTTTAAGATTTGAAGCCACGAGCAGGTACATAAATTTCACAACAAAATGTGGCTCATACTATGAATTCCATATGTCCAACGACACAATGTCATTCTATCAAGACTGCACTAATGTACAAGTTGTCTGTGTACTGAATTTCAGTTTTACTCATTTGGAATTCCATAGAAATACATCTGTTCACTAAAGTAATAACCAGCTGAGTAACGGAACATAGCGAGTCCTTTTAAGTGTGCATTGTGTCTTTAAGAGTGATTTGACTTGTATCATTTAAGGTGCCCTGATTTTTTCACTTTCTTCTTTATTTCTTTTTTTTTTTTGGCAGTGTTGATTTATTTTGTTAAATACATACCTCAAAAATTATTTATCAAGCTGCCAGATAGGAAGCCATAGAATTAAAAAAAAAATCAGGGACAAACACAGAAAATAAATAGGAATTCAAAAATAGTCACCCCACCCTGAGAGCAGGCCGAAGTTTATCAAAAAGCCAAAGCGACTCACTGTGAAGTGGTTTTTTTTTTAATACATAAACAAGTCTCTTCTTTAAGAACTCATTTCACAGTCTATTCTTTCAGATTGTAAAAGTTCTCTGTCCCATGCAATTTTAATATATATATGTAAATATATAGATATATACATATACATATACACACACTTGTAGCTTCCTTCATGTATTTCGTAGGTCTTTTCATCCTGGAACTTGCCTGATGTCTCTTCCGTAAGTGCAAGAATAACGAAGGCAGAGTCTCCTGTGATTATAATTACTATGATCCCATCAATTGTAAAAGTGTAACACTTCAGCGTCTTTGCCAAGGCGATCTCTGATTCGGAAATACTGAACTTACTCAGTCTACAGGTGTACCCTGTACAACAAAGAAATGTCAAAAAAAGGTAAGAAAAACAAAACAGACAAAAAAAGACAAAAATAAAATAAAGCAAAAAAAAATTTTTTAAAGAAACGAAAACAGAAAATCCTTGGACCGATGTATTGCTTTGCCTGGTAGGAGTTCACATTATCTCTGGTCGATTTCGGCAGGCGGGGCCTTGGTTTTCTCCGCACTTTCCTCCTCTGCCTCCACTTTGTACATCTCCTCCGAGCCCTCCTCGCTGTCATTCTCTTCAGACTCCGTCAGCAACTCCTCGTCCTTGTACTCAGCCACGTCCACCGCGGAGCCCAGGTGCTCCTTGAGCTTCCCGTGGTGTTTCACGTGGTACCGCTGGTTCTGGAAGAACTTGATGATGGTGTGTTTGGGGAGATCCAGCTGGGCAGAAAGAGTGTGAATAGCTTCCTGATCGGGGTACAGGCCCACATCATGAATAAAACTCTGGAGGATCCCCAGGGCTTCCAAGGAGATCTTTGTGCGAGACCGAGGCTTTTTGGCACAACTGTCTTCAGTCGGAGGAGGTGGCGGGGGTGCTTCTTCTCTGGGAGGGGAACTCTCCTTGGCTGGCTGAGACTGCTGTCTGTGAAGGACCTGATAATTAAAATAAAATAAAAAATTAACATGTGATTCACGATTTTACCTTTCCCAAGTCACCATGTTCTGAAATACGTGTTGTCTGTCCAGCATTGGAGTAAGGCTACACTCATTTTTGTAAATGCAGGTCTTCGGAAAACTTAAAAGCAGTCCTGGAGATTTAGGATCATATCTGCAGAACAAGAGGTTAATAACAGTAGTGTTTGCTAACACTCTGAGGCACAAAGAAGTGAGTCATGTTGGCCAAGGTCATCTATCTGAATTCAAGCAATCTGGCTCCAGAATCTTCCTTGCTATAAAGCAGCAAGATATGCCTGCCACCTCTCTGAGAGCTAATGACAAAGAAACTGGACCTGGAAAGACAGGACAGGCTCTACAATTACAACTCAGAAGTTCAAGTCCAAGCTCTTCCACTTAGCTGGGTGTCCTTGTGCAAGATACTAAACATCTTTAGGCCTCAATTTCATCATCTATAAAAGATGGATAAGACAGTAACTTCCTAGGGATGTTGTAAGCATTGAATAACATAATGTATGTAAAGAACAGTGCTTACCTTAAATCAGAGGTTGACAAACTTTTTCAGTTCAGGGCCAGACAGTAAATATTTTAAGCTTTGCAGGGCCATAGAGTCTCTGTTGAATGACTCAACTCTATCTTTATAGCATGAAAGTAGCTATAAGTAATACATATACAAATAAACATGGCCACAGTCTAATAAAACTTTATTTATAAAAACAGGTGGCAAACTGAACTTGGCCCATGGGTCATAGTTTGTCCACTTCTGGCTGAGGGCAAACATCCAATAAATGACTGTCATTGTTATCATCAGCCTCATGATTACTCTCAGAGGGAGAGTTGATATGGGAGCCAGAAAATCAATCCTTCATAAAATTAGGAACTTTATTTTATTTTCATCCCGCTTCTGATCCTTAAACATATTTTTAAATAAAAACATCCAAATTAATTTAAAGGTAAAATTTTTTCTTACATTATGAATTTTAAGTGACTTTTATACTCATTTGGATGGACTTTCTCAATATCACTATAAACTATTAATCCTCTGTTTTGCACACACTTCCTAATTTCTGTATTTTCACCTTTAATATCAAAGTTTTCTAGTTGTAATTAATTTAAATTTCTCTTTTATCTCTGCCTATCCCCCACTTATTTAAAGAAAGTAGCTCTAGTAGGCACGCTTCTTCTTGATCTTCATAATTGCTTCGTAACAACATCTCTCTGCGTGAAAGAATTTCCCATTTGAATATTTATTCAGGAGCTTCTTCCGTCTGACAGAAGAAAGCAAGCAACATGGAGGAGGTTGTCAGAGCACCTGGCCTGTGCTCACCATAGGCTGTGTGAGGAGGGCGTCGGGGGCTGCGTGGACAGGACAGGGAGCGTGAGTCCCAAACAGGCGACTCGGGCACGGCTCACACTTCACCACAGCAGCAGCGATGCTGTGTAACTAAAAGGCGAACGTGGCAGGCCCCTTTATGTCCACTCCAAAGCAAAGACCACACTTCTACTCAAATGCTGCCTGCTCTCCGGGTCACCCCAAGATTGTTAAGAACAGTGAGTTTACTTTTTAAAAAACACACATTTTTCCTCTTACCATTCTCTCTTGTTTTATACCATCTTTTCCATGTTAGAGTAGCAAATTAAATATTTTCCGGAGTTCAGGGGGTTCTCAGTCCCATTGGTGTGGAAGGAAACATGTCTCGTTACATTGAAGAATCACTGGTCCCACCATCACCATCGCCCCACATGCCCCCCATATGACCCATTTCTTCCCTCAGCTATCAAACATCAGTGTCAAAGCAAGCATTTCAGGGAAAAGAATCTCTGCCATCTCTCCTAGTCTAGGGACCATCTGGTGAAAAAATACTTTCTCAGTAATCTGGAAATACCAGTCTTTTATAGAGAATTTAATAAATGTTAGGGCAGATGACACAGTTACCTAAGAGAATGATAAACAAGAGGATAAGACTTTTCAAATAATAATTGCTAATCAAGGAACGATCAAAATAATAATAGGAGGGAGAATCAAATACAAATAAGAATATCTCATAATAGCTGGCAGCCTACAGGAGCGAAAAGAAATCTGAAGCCAAGGGCCATAAAACAGGGGCACTAAAGGTCTGCGTGACATTCACCAATTAAAATGAACGTTCTTGGCATTTTCTCCATCACTTCCAACTAAGAGTAAACTTGTGTGGCCTGCTGTGGGGAGCTGGCATCCGCCAAAAAAAGTGAGAGCTCCTTTACTTCAACACCCCAACTGCAGCGTCAGGAGGGGCAGAGCTGCCTGTGCACCTGTCTGGCTCGTGGCGACCCTCACAGCGGGAAGACACTGGCTCTGAGGCCAAGCCTGGGGAGCTGGAGCATTGTGATAAATGAACCTCCGTGTCAACAGGTGAGGATTTGGGTTTCTCATGAGAAAAGCTGAAATTCGGGGTGAAATGCACATCCTGGAAGAACATATATTCAAGCACGAGTCCCCCCATTAGAGCAACTGCATTAATTGGAAAAAAAAAGACAATTAAAATGCCCCATTTTCTAAATTATGCCTGTCTTCTTCAGTAAAAGTCAGCATAACAGTTCCATTTAATTAAATAATTAGATTGATTCTTTGGGGGTTTTCCATTGTGCACTGGTTAAAGAGATTTTCCAAAACTCTACTTGGACGTTACTATCATCTTTCTGTATGACAGCCTGTTCCTCTCCTTAAGTCCCTCCAGTGGGCCTGTGTCACCTCCTCTGCTTCACATTAAGACCTAGCAGTAGTAACACATGCTCACGGGAAGCCACGCCCAAAACAGAAAAACAACAGCCATAACAGCTGCCACTCATCGAACGCTTATCCTGCGCCAGGCAGCTCTAAGCACTTCACGAAGGATTAACATGGATAATTCTCCCCGTGCCTCAAGAAGGTGCTAGATGGAGCAAGAACAACCTGAAAACATGGAGCACCTCAGGGAAACCCTCCAAATTGGACATTAAAAACACAGGGAGCTGTCAGCCTGAGAAAGCAGGTTTCCAAGGAACAGGGAGATCCTGTCACAGAAGAGAAAGATGTTTCTCAGAGAAGTGACAAGAGAAATAATGTAGAGAGTGAAGTATCTTGTTTCTGGGCAGACACTATTCTGCAGTGAGCTGGGCAGCATGGCACTATTTCCGTGAACAAGGTTAAGTGACATTCTAGCATCTTTGAACAGACAAGGAAAGAGCAGTCCGAACAGAGAAGGACAGAATGGGCAGCTCTCGGGTGAAACTGTCTTACCAGTCGTGGAGCGGGCCTGCCTGGGGCTTTTCGGCCACACGGACACTGTTCTTTGGCTATGACCCCCTTTCAACTGCAACAGGCCTAAGACCTGAGATGTGAAGATTCCCCAAGTGAACTGGCCTAAACGACCTTCTTTCCCCACAAATGTTCTAATTATCCAGGTAGAAAGTTGTTTACTGTCTCTGGATAATTTTTACTAGAAAGAATCGCATAAACTTCCTTGCTAGCCAAATGCAGTAGCTCATTACTACGACAACCTAGGCGTTCTTCTTCATGTCACGCGGTGCTTCCTTCCAATGGTTTAAGGACTCTGAACACAGCAGAACGAGCCTAATGCTTACAAGACGGTCTTTCCAAGACACGGAGAATAATCCAAACCCTCTCTGAAAATCTTCCCATTTCAATGGCAGGAACTTTTCTTCACTCTCTCACATGTTGACTGCATAATGTCAATTCTTTTAGCCTCTTCTTCAAAAGACAGGTTTCTGAACTCCCACTCAACTGAATTTTAGTTTTTCTATCTGAATGTCTTAGAGGTGTTCAAGATTCCTTGACAACCAGAATAAACCCACTCTGGTCTCTGTCCTAAGCAAGTGCGTGGATGGACCCACAAGCCGTCCTGTTCCTCTGCCCATTTGATCACTCGGGCACATATTGCTGGCTCATTGATTTTATTTTAATTACAAAATTTTTCAATTATTTCAACAAGACAGAGTATACCCTGCCAACTTAAACAGATATGCCTTTTCCTAACAAGTTCTTCGCACGCCCAGGTTATTGGTTTCTGAGATTTTTAAGTTTAAGGAAGCATCTTCCCAGATATTTAGGTAAAACTGCCCAAGTCTGCAGACTCTCCAGCCTCGTCCTTTGTCCCCTTTCCAAAATGGGCCCAGTATTGACCTTTTTATCTTCCTAAGGTCCATCAACTTTCATGCAATTTCCCCAAATAACAGAACATGTCATTCTGTAAAGGTGGCCATCCATCCCTTTACCCTTGACCTTTGTAAACTGAAGCCTGGTAATTCATCCTAGCTCTATTTTGGTTTGGGTTTTTCTTTGTCACAATTGAACTTAACCTAGAGCACAATTCATCTCTGATAATTTCTACAAAGACAGCTTTAAAGGTTTATTAACAAATCTCTTCTCCATAGCTTGTATTGTTGATTTTTCAATACAATTAGGGTTCATACCACTGACATTTCTAGTAGCTTTAATAACAACAACAATAACAGTAATAATAGGTGGTAGCGTTAATAGTAAAGCTTATTATGAGCCAAAAATTCACCTGAATGATACAAATATATTTTAACTTAGTTTATTTTCAGTAATCCTGGAGGAAGGTATTTTTATCCCATTTTATGATGAAAAAACTGGAGTTTGACAGTTTTGATCATTTGGGGCCACACAGCTTGTAAGTAGCAGAACTGGGATTCTAAAACATGTCTATCTGCTTCCAAATCCTATGTCCTTAAACCTTCTGCTCTCCTGCCCTCCATGAGCAAAAGATTACATAGGAAAATTGACTGAAGTCTCTAGAGCAGAGGTGATGAACCATAAATAAAATATCAGGTAGTAATATAATAACTACTATAAGCAAAAATAGAACAATGCGTAAGGAGGAGAATTGGGGGAGTGGAAGTTATTTGAAACACGGTGACTCAAGGAAGCCTCCTAGGGAGGAAGCATTTGAGCAGAGGCCTGAATGAAGTGAGGACCGAGTGGGAGAAGGAGCCTGCGGACAAAGAAACAGCAAGCAAAAGGACTGGGAGGCAGGAATACAGGGCCCAGCGGAAGTAACACCACTTGGGTGTAGTTGGTGGGGTAATAATATGGGTGTAATAATTTACAATTTTAATTTGAACATTTCACCTAAAATATCATAGAGTGTGCTTGAGTATGATATTATGTTACAGAATGACATACTGATAATTTTGTAATAAAAGATCTTGTAATAAAAAGGGGGTATTATTTGTGCCAGACCCTGTATATTGGGTGTATTTGAAGAACATCAAGGAAGGCAGCACATAAGAGCTTTGCCATCCAATACAGCAGCTCCTAGCCACATGTGTCTATTTACATTTAGAGTTTAATTCATTGAAACGAAAAAAGGGAAAGCTCAGTTCCTCTGTCACAGTAGCCCAAGTTCAAGTACTTGATAACCACATAGTGCAACACCATACTGGACAGCACAGACAGAACATATTTCTGACCCCACAGAAAGCAGTGTTGAGCAGCCCTACGCTAGAGAGAAATGACAGCTGCCAGGTGGCCTTGGCCAAAGCAGGGAGGGCCTTGGCAGGGGGATGGGGCGTCCCTACCATGAACTGAAATCCTAATTTGATCCAGCCAAAAATAAAGGACTTAAAACCAATACTATGGCTAGAGAGAAGAGAAATATTCATACATGCAGATATTAAGTAAGACAATTGCAGCCTGCAGTGTATTACTGGACTTTTGATGGAATTTCACAAATAGCAACATGATCATAAAGACAGCCAGAAGGATGCATTGGTACTTCTATCCTCAAGAGAATGGTCAATTTGCATTTAGCTGATGGGTACCCTCTTCATTAGATGTGCTTAGCATGTCTAAAGGAAAGTATGTTTAAACAATCAGCTTTGGATTAAGGGGTGAAAAGAGTATTCATTTATTAAATATTTATGGAATGCCTATAACAATTGAGCCTATTAATTTACAAAGCTTTCTAATAAGGAGTCCTATATTCAACAATTAAGCGTTGGTGAATAGGTTATGGGTAGGACATAAACAGAAAAATCTAAGTTCCTTTTATTTGCTGGAATCTCTGGGATGAAATATGACACACGTGTACATAAATAGACATGAAGATGTGAGAAAGAAAAGAAGTTGTAAATATATTCGAAAGAGACATCAATTACAAAAGAAAACCCAGACCTCCTTGCCCAGTGACAAAGCACAATCATAATACGGACACATTTCTCTGCCTTCCAAACGGAACATTCTGAACACACGGGGACAAAATGGCACCGTGACAAAACTGACTAAAGAAGATAACGCAGCTCTTCGTAAACCCCTCAGTGCTCAAATGCGTTTTGAAGGTCTCAATGAAAACCAGCTGGGAGCCATGTGTAAAATATACTGGGTTTTGCCTGCAGGAAAGGAAGTGAGATCTTGAATGATTAAGTTGAGGAAAGTATATAATTCAGTGTATCATTATAGGGTGAAATGGATTACTTATAATAAGCCAAGACTTTGTGGTCTTTTTATAGAGAGAAAATGAGAAATTATTCAGGAGGTGACTGTAGAGGGTAGCTGATCCAGTGTGGCGGTAATGGGTTAAGACAAAAGTTGCGCAGGTAGCTGCTTCCAGCTCTCCATGCGGAGCTTCACCCAGAGGAGGGAGCCCCGCCCAGTCAGGTCCTTGGTGGCGACGCGCATCAACCGGAGATGCGGACCACAAAGAACACGACTTTTGTGTCTGCATTTATTTTGAGTTAGTGTCAGAATTACTTGGACTTGTCTAATCTTACTCATCTATGACCAGAGGATGTAAAATAGTTGATGCAAAAGAGGAAAGCATTCTGCCACGAAACATCCCGAGAAGAATGTATTTAACAGACAATAAGAACAACTGGTTGAATGGTCCCATGCATAACTCAGTTAGACTTTGTTAAATGAGTGAATAAATTCTGCTGTTTAAAAATATGTATATAAAATATCATACAACTGAGATATTTGTTTTCAGTTTCAATGACCTAGCTCAATACCCTCATATTCTCCTTTCTTCAAAATCATCATTCAAGACTATTAATTTTGGCTCAAAATTTCAAAGGGGAAAATAGCATTAATGATTAATAATGAATATAAATGCTACATATGTATCTCAACTATGGGACTGTTAGCTACATATTGGCACACTATCCGCCTGGCACACAGTGAGTGCTCAGTTCGTTGCTGATCTGCTGCACTAAATTAATCCCACATTGTATTTTCAGACCAGTTTTTACTCTTGTTATGCACAACTTACTGTTTTTGTAAGTATTCCTTTATGGTAAAACTATGTTTTAAAAGTAAAGGACCTTTACTCATTACAGAAACTTACATTATTGAGTATATGAGAGCAAATATATATATTTTTTACCGTATCTTGTGTTAAAAATAAAAATTCCAGGGCATTGCACAACCCATAAGATGACACTGTATAGAAGTTGTGAGCAAGAGTTTTGGGGTCACAAAGTTCTGGTTCTGAACCCAGTCCTTAACCCCAAATGCACAGCGTTTGCTAGCCTTGTAAGTCTGAGCAAGTTACTTCTCCGAGCCAGTGTTTGTCAGTCCGTAACATCTTCCATGTAGTAATATGAGGATTAAGTGAGATAGTGCATGATAAGTTCTTAGCAGAGGTCTCATCATAAATAATGTTTTCATAAGTAGCTACTGTCATTAAAAACTGAGAGGAGGATTTAAGGATCAGCAGTACATTGCCTCATGTATTTTTCTATCAATTATGAGTCATCACAAATTCTGAGATCTATCTGTCCTTTTCACACCAAAGACCTTCAGATCTACAAAGAAAGACATCCTCCAATAAGTCCTCTTATTTCCTTTGCTCATATATCTTTGGTCTTTAACATGGCTCCTAGCACATGGGGGTTGCCTCTTAAGCATCTGTCACATGAAATTATACCTCATAGTCATAGTCCTATTGAAGGTGACACCTTCTATATGTACAGCCTGGAATCTCCTTAGAAAGACGTCCTTTATCAGTGGTTCTCGAAATGTGGTCCATAGACCCGAGGGGAGATCCTCATCCCCCATGAAGAGGTGCATGACATCAAAACTGTCGTCATGTTAGGACAAAGGCATTCCTTGACTTTCTGATCACACTGAGCTGTGTCCTGAAGGTGCAACAGCAGCGGTGGGAATGCTGCTGGCCCGTCAGCGTCGGTCAAGGCGGAGGCGCCGAACTGCGCTCAGGTGTGCACTTCACAGCCACACGGACGGTATAATGCCACTTTCATTCAAGCAGGTCCTTGATGAAGCGGTGATATGTTATGAACTACAGTAAGTTTCAATCCTTGAGTATACCTTTCTTGATATTCTGTGTGAGGAAATGGGAAGTCCACATAAAGCATGGCTGTAGATACACGAAGTAAGATGTGAGACAGCTGTCATGCGAAAGAGCACTTGTTTGAGACGTGAGCTGAGCTAGCCGCCTTTGTCATGGAATATCGCTTCTATTTGAAGGAAAAACTAACAGACAAACTACAGTTATTCAGATGTGGGCGTCTGGCAGGCATTTTCTTAAAAATTAAGTAAGCCTATCACTCCACGGAAAATATCTGAGAGTATTTGTTGCCAATGATAAAATTGGACTTTTCAAGCAAAAATTCAAATTTGGGAAAACCTGTAGCTGCTATTATAAGCTTAACAGCTCCCCAAATCTTAAAACTTGCCCAATGGAATTGGTGGTTATTTAACAATTTTTAAATATGTCATATAATGGAATGTGTCAAAATTTAGATCTCATAACTCAGGACACCAACATTTTCCAAATGACCCATGTATGATATTACAACATCATGAATAAGTAAAAGCTCCAAAGTGCAAGCTATAAAGTAAAAAAGTATGGAAAGTTCATCAATATGATTTTAGATTCTAATTTGCAACTATACTTTAGGAAACCACATGTAGAGTTTTGCTATACTATCAAAGAAGAATATTACCTGCAAAGGCTATTACTATATCCCTTCCTTTTCTAATTGCATGTCTGTGTGAGGCATGATTTCTTCATTTACTCCAACCAGAACCACAAACTGTGTCAGACTGAATGCAGAAGCAATTATGAGAATCCAGTTAAGTCAGATATTCAAAATATTTGAGAGAGAGATATATAACACAATGATACTCTTCTCATCTCTTTGTTTTAGAAATAGTTATGTTTCATGAAAATATATTATTTACACACATGCACATACATTTTATAATCACTTTTACATTAATAAACATTTAAAACTTTTCTCAGAACTAATTTCTAACATAGTAAACGTTGATAGTTTTAACACATTATTGGAATCCATAGTATTTGAAAACGCTGAAAACCATGAATCACACTCTGTCTTTCTCCTGATGAAAATCAAGCACTTTACTATAAAATCCAGAATGGACCCCACAGTTTAAAACACCCCTGTCTGAGCCAAGCCACCTAGGAAGGCCTCGGAGAATGAGTCTAAGAGAAATTACACGTGCACCGTGGCTGGCCTCTTGACTTTATCACTCAAAGACATTTTCAGAGGCAAAACATTCTCCAGGAAATGCAGCTCAGAGCTATTTCTAATTCCAAGTGATTACAAGTGATCAGACTTGAGCTGGCTCTTAGGGTTGTGATTTCACATCCTAACATTATAAGACTTATTAAAAAACGATGGCTTAGTTTGTTGCTTTTTTTTTTTTTTTGGATTATAAATATCCTAAGGTCAAAACTCAGGAAATCTGTTATTAAAAAAAAGTATCCATAAAGTGATGACAAATTGCAGACTACAGGTGTTAGATTACATTTTGACTCCAGGCAGGTTTAATATAAGTTGGTCTCCTTTTACAATTGCTCTTAGCACATACAGCTATAGGAAGGGGATTTTTTTAAAAATTAAAAAAGGAGAGAGAGAATAAGGAAGAAAAAGAGCAATGCTCAATAAAAGAAGACCATGTCAAGAGAAATCAATACAAACAAGCAAAATGGTAGGAAGTCTGACATGGAAATATGTGTCCAATTTCATCCAGCCTTAGTCTGAGTTTCCTCCAATACTGTAACCAAGATGGTATTGGGACATCGTGTATGTTTTTAATGCGGTTTAATAATTGGTTCTCAAAATAAACATTTTGGACAAAGATAAAAGCATAAAAACACTGTGACACAATAATCTGTTAGAATAAACTTGGGTGTTGGAGGAAGCATAGTTCTTAAAACAGCCTTTGGCTTATATCATTTCCTCTTTGGTAACAAACTAAGAACAACTTATGCCAACAACTTTGGTATGGTTTGGGTTTTAAAAAAAGGGAGGGGGGCTGCAATCATTAATCTGACTATTGGGAGTGGACAGAATCTGCAAACACTAAAGAGGTAGCTGGGTGAGCTGCTTCCGCAATATAAGATGAGCTGAAAGACAGTAAATTAAGCAGAGTCAAGATGAGCAGCCATATCACTGCCAGAGAGACAACATGCATCTTAAAAAGGAGTCATCCCCTGTTATATAAGAGAGGTAAAGCATGGACACATACTGAATCTAATGGCAATTATCCCTTTCCCTTCATCAGCATCACTGAGAGCATGACTAAAAACTATTCTATAAACAGGAAAAGAAAGAATATCTGAGACAATTTGGAAAGAGCAGATTCTTGAAGATGGTCCAGGCCATGGCCACATGTCCTTCTGCCTAGGAGAAAACACCCATCCCACCCACCTAACTCCATTTACCTGACACCCACGAGCATTCGTATACTTCCTGTTCCCATACACCTCCACCACCCTTCAAAACGTTTTCTCAAAACAGAAAGCTTAACCAAAAAAAAAAAAAAAAATCACAGAAAAGCCCTATTTTTTTTCCAGACAAGATTTAAGGTACAGGTAATACCAAAGTATCTTTGATGACTTTACATTTGTGTTTCAATGAGTACAGAATAACACAGACATGACAAGGGCTGACAGTTGCCTCTGGAATTCTGATTTTTAAACAAATGCATGACTTATTTCATTGGTATAATCAAGAAAAGAGTGGCTTTTGCACCAGCATGAATGAAAAAAGAAGGTGTAGTTCAAGTTAAAGATAACCAGAGTAGTTTAAGGAAGAGGGTAGAAGGTTAGGATGACTTGAATACCAGGAATTCATAATGTATTAAAAGAACCAACCTGAAAATTCATAATACCACATCAATAGTAAAAGGTCAAGAGAAAAAATGTGGGAAGGGTTCAGGCTAAGAATGATCCATTAGAATTCTCAAACAGTTAATCCAGTTGGCTAAATAATTGTCAAGTGCAGTAAAAATGTGACCCAAATGAAAACAATAACAATTGCCAGTGATAACATGATGCAGTGAGCTCTGCAATTTGATTTTTAAAACAGATTCGAGGTAAGGTTAAAAGAACAGGATACAAAGACTACTTCAGATAAGTAAATTTCATCCAGTAAGTTTAACCAGAGCAGAATTTTGGTTCCTGTTAAGTGAAGCCATGCTATTAAATGGAGGTAGAGAAGAGCTACATTTTTATAAGAACAGACATCACGCAGCCAGCCAAGAATTGTGTCAATGAAGATTTAAATAATGATTCCTAAGATAAAGCACTAGAGTCAGAATTCAAACCACTTCCAAATCTCTTAGTATTTATAAATCCAGTGACAAAAATTATAACTTGAAAATACATATTTGGTAAAGAATGACCTAGAAACAAGGATAATATGGGGAAAAGAACTATGTATACTTAAAGTCACAGGATCTCAATAAATTATGTAAGCATCACTGAAGTAAAGAATTACTCTTCTTGATTTATTCACATATTATATAATGTGACTCAGTGGTCAACTTTCTATAATTATTTAGATTATATAATTAGGATATTATCAAAGCACTTCACTATCTTTAGGACTTACCTGTTTTTTAAAAACAACAAACTAATTTCAAAATGCAGATGGGCACTGTTGCATTTATTCTGCAAAGGAGGAAATTAATACATGAACTTGACCTCTGGCCCCCAGATCACAAACCCTGGTGTCTAATGTGTAACAAACATGCCCTCACTGCTGTGTAACTAGTAACTGGAGAAAAGTTCAAAAATATTTTCAATTTCAATTTAAGTTTTGAACACAAATTAATTTAGTGTGAATAAATATCTCCTAATTCGAATGTAAAAATAACACTCAAAATGACAGAGGATACTATTCAACGTTTCAAGTTAAGGTTTTAAGTGAAGACAAAAAAGTTAGAAAAATCAGAATATATTATGGAGAAGTTCCTCTCCCAAATGTCAGTCTCACTTTTAAAAAGCGTAGACCCAATCTCATCAAAATTTGCCAGCACAAAAAAAGACAGGGACTTCCTGACAAAACTCAGCCAGGACTCAGTTTAATGTTAAAAATCCCCATAATTGTGATGGCACTAGTGACACTGTAGTGATGTCGTTTTCCGGCTTCTTAAAGAAGAGCATTTAAATTAACTAACAGGAAAGGGTGTTGGGAGTAAACTCTTTCCTTGGAGTGGAGAAAGGAGAAAAGGTAACCCATGGGTTTGAGGTTCACGGGCTATTCAGAATCCCAAGACGGGTCACATTTTCTGTATTATTTTTACAGTTGGGGCACTCAGAAGTCAGAACAATCTGACAGTTATGGTTAGTGAAAATATTAGATGTTCACCAATAAAACACTACCTCAGCATCTTTTTTGCTTTCTGGATGTAACCACTTAATAACAGGACTTGAGAAAACTGCACTGTGTGAATCAAACACATGAAAGTACAAATATTCCTTTTATAGAAAGCAAATCTTAAGCAGTGCATTATAATCAACCACTCTGGTAAAAGACAAAACATCCAGCATCACCGCGCCCCTGACATACCATGGTGTATTACAACCTACAGCCCAAACTGGGTAAACGAAGTCAGAGGATGGAAGAAGGGTGTTCTCCTCAGACTGTGGAGTAGAGGCCGCTGCTCTCCAGGGAGCAGCAGCAAAGACTCCTTGCGGCTGAGCCCTGAAAAGGCGCCTTCGGTTCGCAATGCTATTGAATTTCATCAGAAACCTGCTTGCTTGGTATTGTTTTCTCTCAAGAGATAAAAATATGGAAAAATTAAATGATATGAGGTAAAACTTCCCAGAGGTTAATTCTAGAGTATTCTTTTAAATTCTAAGCCACTTTTCATTTATTTTGCAGATGCTGGTTTTCGTCCTTTACCTTAATAATCTCGCTAAATGAAACCAAGTATGGGGAAACTTTTGCTTTTCAACTTTGCGGCAAGCACTCCAGGTGAGTGGACAGTAGACGTGGCCAGGCACTTGTACTTAGACTGTGGTTTCCTTAAGAAAATGAATGTCCTTCTCCCAGGGTACCCAGGATGGTCACTGGGAAGAGAAATTCCCAGTTCCTAATTCCCCGGGGCAATATAGCTGGACTGGCAATGCCCTCCCCACCCCGCCCTCCGCCCTGACCTGCAGGAAAGATTCGAGCCCCCAGGCTGCAGGAGAACCGTTATGGTCCCATGGGGCCAGCCACGCAGCACCCTTCTCTACTCAGATTCACAGAGCAAGTCCAGTTTTGGCTCTGGGCCATGTCACTTTGGCTTTTCTATGCCTACAGGATGGGGGCAAAAGTAGGTTTACAGTTGTTCACATGGAAAATAATACAACAATTAATAAATAATAATGCAAAAAAAAACTCTGTGTTTCCTGCACTCACTGCTGTAGCCTACTACTGCCCCACCTTGTATTTGCTTACCCTGTGCAGGGTGTCCTCAGAAACTGGACCCGTCAAGTCATTACACTTTCAAATGTGAATCTGCTTATGGGTGGATTTAATTTAATAGCTGAAAATTCAGTGCAAAACAAACATACTTACAAATGACATTAGCTGGGAGTTAATCATTAATGCTCTGGTTGCTGCTCCAAGGCTTCCTCACCCAACCTGCCCCATCAGGATCTGAGACTTCCCCGCTTCTTCCCCTCATCCAAACCCGCACATCTAGTCAATCCCCTGTGCTGCCGGTATTCCTTTCAAGCAGTTCTTGGGTTCCTTTCCCCCTTTCCACAAACACCCCCATTGCTGTTATTGAGACCCTTATAATTTCTTGCCTAAATTACCATGACTTCCTCCCAATAGCCTCCTGCCATGACCAACAGAGCATCTTTCCAAAGGTCATCAGTGGCCTTTTGGCTTCCAAGCAGGCTCCGTGGCCTGAGTGGAGCTGTGCTCCGGCCGGTCCTCGCTCTCCAGCCCCTGCCTTTCAGGCTGCGCTCTGTCTCTAGGGCTGTAGCCTGCAGCCTCATGCTCCTCTACCTCCTTGCCTTTGCCTCTGCTGTCCCTTTTACTTGGAAAACTCCTCTAATGAGGAATTGTGTCAGTGACCCTGAGCAGTACTACTGCCTGGAAGCCTTCTTCTAGGTCCTGCTGCCTGCAAGGTTTCGGGTACATATGCCTCTCTTTTGGGCTTTTCTTCCTCTGTCCTTACTTACATGCTGTATTATAGTTCCCTGTCCTTGAACCTGTCTCTACACGAATCAGGTCCACTCATCTCCACACACTCGGCACTTAGCACAGGGTCAAGCACTGTGTTTTCAGTGAAAATTGGAAACTTAAAATTAATCCTAAAATGTCCAGCATAGTTCTGTACTGGTAATAGCCATATTATGCAAACCGAAAGTCTTCTTAAAGTTTAGAACAAGTCTAATAGCCCTAAGGAGAGGAAAACAGTGACAAGTTCATACAGACACTCATTAAAAAATACACTTATTACGAAAAAGAGCTGAATCACAATAGTTTGTAATAACTTATTAGATTCACACATATACTTTGAATAGGCTAATAAAAGCACATAGTGATTCATGCAATTCTTCAATTCCCCCAAAATTATCTAATTGAAAATCACTGACATTCAGAGACATACGTTTAGGGTGTTACTGTTCACAGCGATAAAAACTGACATATTCATCAGTTTGCTTCCCTCTCCCCCTCCCCAGTCTGCAGAAATGTTTTCACCATCAACAGAACTCAGAAGGCCTACAGCAGACAGTTTCTATTAAGAGAAAAGCTGCCGGAGGCAAAACAGCAAAATAATAAATAACAATGGGAGAATCCACAGAAGATAAAGAAAGCAAACCTAAAAAAAAAAGAATGTATAAGAACTAGATGTATATACTTGAAAGTGGATCATCTGTATCAGAGTGGAAGCCTGACCCAGGGATGCTTCTCAACTGAACTGCAGGAAAATGCTGCCTGTCTACAGGACGCTACAGAAAGCCCTGCGGGGATTTCCCCAAACACAAAGGAAACGCCAGAATGGTCGTTCTCAGAGTGGAATGAAAGACGTTGACCGTGTGTGAAGAAAGTAACTAAGTTACTTCAAAGCATATATTCTTGTCCCCACTTCAAGTCAGCCACACAACCCACAGTGAGTAAGGTGAATGGTTTAAAGGCAGGGCCAGAACCTGCCTTTGCGGCTTCCTGCCTGCCTTTGCAGCAGACTCAGATTTCACCAAAATTTGTTTTGAGAAGTATTTAACTAAAACTAAATAAATCATGGAAGTATAGAAAATCTAGGTGCTAAATATAAGCTATCTCTTTTATACTGAGAAAGACCAAAAGCCATTTTGGTATTAAAGAGTATTTCTTAAAGAACATTTTTGTTCTTTGGTGCCATGCTCTTAAGGTATTATATAGTTACCCTCACTGAGAGTATAGTTTTTAGCTTTGTCAGGGTCTCTGTTGGAACTGTAATTCCAGACTGAGCAAAGAATGCTATCAAAACTCAATTACCATATTAAAACACTTGATCATGTGTTCCCTCAAGATTCCCAACTTTCTATTTCTGAGAAGAGAACAGATTTAATGAGATATTTTCAAAGTAGAGCTGGTAAAGGGAATATTTGCGAAAAGCACTGCCAAAAAGACAATTCATTTGGTAGAAGACACAGAAAAGGCAAAATTTACCACATATACGGGAGCAATGGGTATTAAATAATCATCTCCAAATAAACTCTACAAATCAATATGGTCCTTCTGGTCTAAACTAAGGATGGCATTGCCTAAAGGAAATCTCTGAGGTCAACCAGCAATTAACTGAAAGGTTTTGATTAAAAATGCTATTGACTGCTTTTATATCAGACAGCTTACTGGTTATTATATTTCATGGGCTAAGTAGGTGCCAAGACATTAAACTGTCAATAATCTATTAATACTGAACTGTTAGGCTCACACTCTCTGAATCTGAAGGCAAAGTCATTCAAGCCAAGTACCTGCTTAACTAATGCAAATTCCCCAATATGGAAATCCTATCTTTACCACCTCCCAGATTAAATGCCTAGGAGTGTTGACAAAATATAAGAAAAATATGCAGATAATAGATGCTTATTCAGACTAGTTAAACTAACATTTGTTTTTTAAGAAATTGCTGAAGGGATGGAGAATGTGTCCTGGAATCTTTCTTTCTAAGCCATATTTAACAGTTTCTAAATTGAATGTAATATACACTTTATGAAGAGAAATGAGAAGTTATTTAAAGGGAGGCTCATAGGTCCCTGCCACTCAGCATCTGGAAAGCAGTTATACATTGCAGTGAGGGCCGAGGGGGGGACTTTTAATGAATTTAATAGAGAGAAGCACTTTAATTAAATGCTGTCAGAGTGGATTGTATTAATGACTGTACACAGAGGAATTTAAAGTGAGCCAAGTTTATTTAGCAAATAGAAACGGGGCTTTCAAAGCCTGCAAGTATTTATGTTTCTGCAGTCACAGTCCATCTAAAAGATGATGATGGTGCTAAAAGAAACCACTGAGTTATTAGATATGATTTTATTTATTGTGTGTTATCAAAGTTTCAAAGGCCTTGGGGGAATGAATTTCATTTTCAAGATGAAGTTCGCCATCAGATCGGAAAGGGTTAAGGGAATATTGCTGCCCAATTTTTGTGCTCTAGAATGTTGGAGCAGCTGAGTGGCTGATGGGAAAGACCTTTCCTAGGTTCAACCAGTCAGAATTCGCTTCACTGCATCGTGGTGGCAAAGCAACTGACGACAGCATTTCTTCTATGACTTTTTCTCCTGGGTTTGTTTTTTTTTTTTTTTTTTTTTTTTTTTAGTGATTTGCCACTAAACGTAATTTATTTGATTACACCTAGCAATAAGCTGAAAAATGACCAAAGCTTCTAAAACCCTCCATGAACGTTTAGTTGCCGTAACTTTCTTAATGAAAAACACAAGTAGCACAAAGAAAATGGCATCAAATGTTTGACGTGGGTCAAATAGGAAAAAAAGAGGTCTTCCTTGGTATCTTCTATTCAGAGGGTGCCCACAGAACAAACCTATTATTAATGACAATATTTTAAAAATAAACGAAGAAAATATGAGCCTTAATGCATGAAAACTGTAAAAGATTGAAAAGCTGGCCTGGCTGGAAAACACTATGTGTGTGTCAAAATGATTTTCTCTACTGTTTGTAAAAATGTAATTATCCATGATATGCTATTATCCCTGATACACTACAAGGGTGAAGGATTTCAAGTAAATGCATTGGAAGCTGAGGATCTGCCTTTGGTCTTATGTCCCTGACACCACGTCTAGGAGATCACAAACCACTGCCATGATTTACCACATCCTTCTTGCAGTTTTATATATACACTTCTTCGGTCTGTCTTTAGATTTTAATTTAAAACATGAGGAAGGGGGAGGAGGGAAATGTGAGGATGGAGGAAAGACACAAAATACAAAGCCCAGCACCTAGTTCCTTTCCAGAACACAGCAACGATCACAAATGGAGACTTTCAACTTTTTAAATAAATAATCCAATTTTTAATCCTCCTCCCCCCATCCAAGCTATTTATTAATATCGTATGTTTAATCTGTGTCTTTGTAGTTCTGGGACTTACAAGCAGCTCTGCTTTCCCCCATCTGTGCCAAGATGTTTCAGACTAGTCTTTGAAATGCTGCAAATGCAGATGAAGATGACATAAAAAATAGGAACTGATTACATGCACGCTCTGTATGTGAGTAATGGCAACACAGAATGCAGTGACATTACATGTTTACATAGTGTCCTTTACCACTCTGCTTCACGTATGCAAATATGTAAAGATCATGGAAGTACAGCATGCCATCTCCAGCATTTCCATCCTAGGAGCTCAAAATAAAGTGGTTGGTTTCCTGCAAATAACATGATAAGAAAACTTCTCCCCTGGTACATCAGTAGTTCTAATACGAAGATATAGCAAAGTATTGTCAATTGATAGAACATACTGATGCATGTGATCCAGATTATGTTTTACAAGCCAAAGAATCTGTCAGTTTGCTCTCTCCTTTCATTACTAAGGAAGCGACTATATTACTGCACATACTGCTTAATATTTTAGCCATTTCTCTTTGGAGGCTTTTGTTTCACATGAAGCACAAACTCAAGTAAGGATTTCCCTCAAAAGTATACCCCTAAATTACGCCTACATAAAAATATTTGACATTTGTCCACCATAATTCCTTTCCATTCATTCTTCTGTTACCACACCTTTGAATACATTGTTGACATGAATGGTCATCAAACTGAAATGAGAAAAATGATACTTAAAAAGTACTGGCATGTACATATTGCCTCTCTACAGTATATGCTCACTTTACCTTATTCTGTTCATTTAGATCATAAGAGAAATAGGAAGACCTCAGCATATCCACATATCTTTAAGAGTTCACATCATAGATTTTAGCTTCCGAGGTTTAGAGGAATTTTTAAAAAGTAACTGACTCCTCATTTTGAAGTGTACTGTCTGGGTTCAGTTTATCATATTTTTTGAAAGTACCACTAAAATAACTTTTTTCCCATTTTCTAGAGTTCTCAAATCTGTTGGTTATTTGGCACTAGGAAATCACAGACTATGGACTCATTACATACATGGTTCTGATTCTGCAAAATGAATCTCACCAGACACTTAAGTTCACCTCATATATTACATACAGGAAGAAACACACAGACAGACTTCTTTGGACATGAAGAAATAACTTTAAAGTAAAGGAAAGCATGAAGGGGAAAGAGCAGAAACAACTACTGTCTAAATAAACTACTTTCTGATACCTAGGTGATCAAGTCAGCTGTACCACCATTCAGCTATTCAGTCTTGGAAACACCTAACCTTTCTCCCATGCAATGGTTTTTAGCATATTTTGTTTATGAAAATACACGGATCCTCAGAGCTTCAAAAAGTTAGTCGGAGTCTATTCAGTTTTCTTCTGCTAAATGTTTAGCAACTGGCTCTCGGAGAAAAAAAAGCCCTAATTGGATCATTTGCCAATTTTTGTACTGTGAATGATCCCAACATGGGCCAGCTGTATTCTACTGACAGTGTAATAACGCCTTTCAAATTCTTGAAAATATAGCAGTGGGTTCCTGGGAGCCGGTGTAGACTTGCTCCAGCACGCGCTGAATCTGCTGTAGGAAGAGACACCCGTCCCTCCCCTGCCTCCCAGACTTGCTCCCTAGAAAACCTTTGCTTGGCCTGATTCACCTGTCATTTCCCCAGCCCCCCAGTGACGGGGATGCCCCTGATGTGATACATAATACCAAAAGAGATTTCATATCAAAAGGTGAAGGGTTACATGATTTGCAGTGAATTAGATGTAGAAACAACTTGTGAAGAAATTGAACTTGTGACCTTAGAACTGTCAAATCTATCTGGTTTGCTTGATCTCCCATTTCTAGAGTTAAACCAAGTAATAATAAAATAAATGAATTTCAGAACTCTGGCAGTTTTCCTTTAATTGAAAGTGTACTTTTCTATCATTACAAGGGGAAGTTCCAGACTTCAACTTAATAAAAATCAGCAGCAGTTTTCAACTACATTAGATTTCCACACTAAACTGAAACAGCTGAGAAGCCACAGTAGGTAGGTTTGGCTACCATAGTTTAAAACTCTGTGGCTGGCTTTCTCTTGCAATTGTCCTATCACTCATAAGACATCAACTGGATCTCTGCAAGCCCATTTAAGGTGTTCATAATCTGTTACTTTGTTGCTAATTTCTTTTTCCAAATGCATTAAACCTTCCAGGAGCATGGGTTTTGTTTTGGTTTATTTTTTGTTTTTTACATTTTCATTAAAATACTTAAACAGGGATCCAAAATAGATGAACCAACCCACAGAATGAGTGTTTCATGTAAAGCGACCCTGATATCACTTACACCATGTTATACCAGTTTACAAAACAGCGGAAAAAAACTCCAAGGGATGAAAGCCCTTATCTAAGGTCACATGCCCTGTTCTGTGATGACAATTTGTCACTTTGAGGTCCTTTTCTTTACCATATCATCTCTTTTCTCATTCAGTTAAAGGTTCATTGAAAATAGAGATAGAAAATAATTTTTGTTCTTTACAAGATGATCTAGTTAGTGAACAGAAAGTCTTAGAGAGGTAACAAACACATAAAGAAAAATTTAAAGTATTTGAGAACTTTTTACTTTAATATCATGCTGCACTCAGATACAAGAAAATAACAGTCATCTAAAGGTGCTTTAAAAAATTATAATCAGAGGGATCTGCATTCAAAAGAAGCATTTACATTTGTTTCTACCATTATGTAAGACATCACAATTTTTCAAAATTAAAATCAAGTGCTTATATTTATCATCAGGCTCTTAACCCTGTGTCTCCCAATCATGGAGCCACGACATACATATTTGTTGTGAACGGCACTTCAAATAACTTGTTACCATCAAGAGCAAAGTCTGCAAATGTTTAACTTTTTTCTTTTGTTTTTAGTAGACATGGGCTGATTCTATAATTCCTTCTTCAGTGATGTTATTCACACATACTTCCACTCCTGTTTACTTGCAATTGTGAGAGGAAAAAAAGGTAGAATTCCAGGTAGTGATGCCAGGAATTGGATCACTTACATGATAACCACCCATTGTCATTTTCAGTATGAAGGACCCATCATTCTGCATCTTTGATCAACCTATACTACTGAGCCTACCCTGCAAAAGTCTGTATTCATTTCCCTGGTAGCCTCCAAGCAACACAAAGCCAGAGAGACTTCCCCTTGTCAAGTCCGTCAGACGCCAGTACAGAGCTGCTGATGTGGTGGATGCTTATTTAATGCTGAACCAAAGAAATTCAAACACTGTCACTGCATGACATCTTGACAACTCTGTGCACTCTACGTGTTGTGAGAAGGACAGCAGAAGTCCCAGAGATCATCCAGAAGCTGGCTGGTCTTTTAGCTTTTTTAAGTTATAACCATTTTTTTTTAAATACCAACCTACTTTTGTCATATCCAATGCATTTTATTATGCCTAACAGGGATTTTATTCAGAGCTAAGAAGAAAAGTTCTCATTTTTGAATAACTTATAATGACTTCTAAAAGAGTTTGGACATGTAGAAAGATCAGATGAAACTAGATAGCTCTGAATTTTTCAAATCTGACTCTTAACAAAAGTACAACATGCACCCCAGTAGGGGTAAGGCACCCTCCCATATCCCCGTAGTTATGAAGTTGCACGCTGACACCATCCTTCACTCAACTCCAGACTCTTTTGTGTAGAATCATTTATTTTATCTTTAATATTAATACTAACAATCCTCAGACACTTCTATCATATCTCAAGTGCCTTCAATGCAATCACCTTCTCACGTAAGCCTCAACCCTACGGACCTGGGCGTACTCTCTCTGTTTCCAGAAAACTGAAGTGGCCTCTGCCAGACCAGAGAGCTCCAGCTGAATTCTAGATGGCCCTAGAATTCAAACCCAGGTCTTCCGAAGGGCCAGCACTCTCTCCTCACTATCTACCCTCCTCCTTGTGCTTCTAGATGAGCTACTATTTCCATCTACTTGGATAAACTCTGTGACAATTTACCTCACTTCTGTTTAAAAAGGAAGAAGGATCGGGGTGGGAGGAGGCAGGGGGCATTAAAGAAATCTAATTTCCATTTGGATATTTTACTTTCTATTACAGGATTTTCGAGTCAGGCAGTCCACAATCTTATAAAAACAGCTGTATTAGTATGTATTTGTGGGTCAGTGTTGTCAGTCCCATCAGTTCCCAGCATGCAGCCCCAGAAATCTCAGAAAGGCATCTAGGACAGAGCTTCCAAAGCTAGCCTCACGCCCTGTTACAGCCACAATCTTCTCTCAGATTTACGGACTTGAGTGATTAAATTACATGAAATCAGCACAGCTTCTCTGACCAAAGTATCAAATGACCAGAAGAATTTCATCCATGGGGGGAAACACTTCTTTGCAGAGGTGCATCTCTGTTTCTTCTGCAAAGACAATGAATACCTTTCAAATCAACAGTTACCTATGAAGGAAAAGCACTCTGATAGAAAATTTAAGAAGACAATGTAAAGCAGGCGCCCATGGTCCTAGAACGGCTTGTGTTTTTCTGCCACCAAAGCTCATTTGTAAGAGGGACTAGTTCACACACCTGACCCTCCAGGGAACACACAGATTTACCAACACATGCCCAATGAGCCAATGGTTCAGTTCAAGGGTTTGGTCAAGTGCTAATAATAACTTAGCCCAGAACTGCAGTGCCAGGTGAAAAGGTAGCTACTGAGAGAAATCACCCTGAGTAGTGGAGAGAAAGAACATGACCAGGATTTTAAAAGCAGTACCTGTCTGTGTGGTCAGAGAGAAATTAGGGATGGAAGACACATACTTACCAATTTGCCATCAAAACAATCTTTTAGATCGCCACTCAATCATGAATCTACATATGCAAGACTCTGTAGAACTACGGAAATCCCTTGGGACTCTGTAGTATAGCCTCAGAGGTCTGTTGGCTTCAAACAGCCATGCTTTCTTTTAGTACAGGTAATATCATTTCTGAGAGGCTCTACATGCTTTCAACATATTACCCACTACCTTCGGGAAACAGCTAGAAAAACTGAAGCCTTTAAAGAGATGTCACCGAAGGTCAGAATCAGAGAAAGAAACAGAACCTATGGATTCCACTAACTCATAGTTTGGATTCTAGATTAAGGCAAGGTAGCAAGAGGAAAAATGGAAGCTTGTTTAAAAATGTAATTCTAAGTGAGTAAAGGGGAAAACTGCTCAAAACATGTGTGAAATTCTATCCGTTTTACACACTGTTATGCACGTGGTGTTCAGAATAATTTGTGGCACACAGAAGGAGCTCAACAAATATTTGTTAACTGAGTAAGGAAAAATGTGAGAACAAAAATGGCCAGTTGTCT
>PVKU01011627.1:0-41782 GCA_004027475.1 Anoura caudifer | reverse complement strand
GCAAAGGGAACCAATAGAGATGGGAGGAAAACTGGAACTCAAATCAATGGAGTGGACCAAAAGGAAGAAAGAAACAACCAAACAGAAAAGAAGGAAGAAACAAGAATTCAAAAAAATGAGGAGAGGCTTAGGAACCTCCAGGACATCTTTAAATGTTCCAACATCCAAATTGTAGGGGTACCAGAAGGGGAAGAAGAAGAGCAACAAGTGGAAAACTTATTTGAACAAATAATAAAGGAGAACTTCCCCAATCTGGCAAAGGAAATAGACTTCCAGGAAGCTCAGAGAGTCCCAAAGAAGTTGGACCCAAGGAGGAACACACCAAGACACATCATAATTACATTAGCCAAGATTAAAATGAAGGAGAGAATTCTAGAAGCAGCAAGGGATAAGGGCACAGTCACCTACAAAGGAGTTCCCATCAGACTGTCAGCTGATTTCTCCAAAGAGACCTTGCAGGCAAGAAGGGGCTGGAAAGAAGTATTCCAAGTCATGAAAGTCAAGGATCTATATCCAAGATTGCTCTATCCAGCAAAGCTTTCATTTAGAATGGAAGGGCAGATAAAGTGCTTTTCAGATAAGGTCAAGTTAAAGGAGTTCATCATCACCAAGCCCTTATTACATGAAATGTTAAACCTTACCTAAGAAAAAGGAAATTAAAAATATGACAATAAAAAGACAGCAAACTCACAGGTATTAACAACCACACCTAAAACAAAAGCAAACTAAGCAAACACTACAACAGGAACAGAAACACAGAGATGGAGATCACGTGGAAGGTTAGCAACAGGGGAATGGGAGGAGGAGAGGGGGGGACAAGGTACAGGGAATAAGTAGCATAGGCGGTAGGTAGAAAATAGACAGGAGGAGGGCAAGAACAGTGTGGGAAATGTAGAAGCTAAAGAACTTTTGACACATGGACATAAACTAAAGGTGGGGGGAATGTGGGTGGGAGGGGGTGTACAGGGTAGAGGGGAATGATGGGGCAGAAATGGGACAACTGTAATAGCATAATTAATTTAAACAAAAAAAGAAACATTTCTGTATTGCTGAACTCTACTCTGTTAAGTTTTAAACATATGTATTAAAATTACAAAAGAAATTTTTATATCCAGTAACGGTGTTCCAATTACCTGGAATTTTTTTCTCTTAATTGCTGAGAATTGCTCACAAAACGTAACTTTCTTAGAAATATGCAAATCATCATTTTCTTTCACACCTGATGTGAAACGTTAAAAGGGGGAAGACTATCTAGGGAACATGAAATCCTCTATGTAGTTACTTATGCCAGAAAAGTAAAATTTTATTTTGAAAATGTTTATCTGCATAACACTACCACAAATAAGCATCTCTTAAGTTTCCATTGTGAATTTAACACTGGATTAAGTACTGCTTAAGAGGAAAAGTAAAATTAAGTCAAGGTGCAAGAGTAAGAACTAAATAGAGCATTTAAGCAAGAAGACGACTCCTGATTTACCCTCTGGTCAGTGTTGAAACCACAATCCTCTGGAATACAGTGTGGAATCTTGAGGTAAGTCCCAATGAGCATCTAAACTTCACAGGTATATCCTATACACTAACATTCATTCAGCTGGATATCCCTGAAGCCTATAGAAACTACATAATTTCTACTTTACACAGTAATATATTTAATTATTCTACATAAAGGCATGAAACACTAACTATAAAAAAACCAAAAATCAAATGATAATCAGAAGAAAGAACAATGACTTTTCCACAGAATAATAAGCAAGGTTCAAGTTAAAAAAAAAAAACGTAACTGGAGGGGAAAAAAGTACAGCAGGCTGGAAAACTTTTGGTGACGTTACAAAGCCTCCAACACTTCAACAATGCAAGAGGTATCAGGATAATTACAGCGTGGTAAACTGGTAATAACAAAATAATCAAAGGCTAATTTAATATTCTAAACATGATGATATTTCAAAAACTATATGCTAGGCAATGTTCAAGGAACTAGGGATCTAAAGGAAAAAAACAAAACAGACCAGTTTAACTTCAGGACTAGCCAACCAGCCCTACTATGTGATTTCAGACTGTACTCAAAAATCCTCCCTTCGGGATTAAAATGTTTTTTATAAGTAGATGTAAGCTCCTTAAACTAAAATTACTTATAATTTAGATGTCATACTGGAGGAACATTTAGTACACACGTGGCAAATGGAGGTACATGTACTTGGCAAGATTCGTAAATTAAACAAAAAAAATACCCACAAAGAAACAAACCCCCCAAAACCCAAGTTTTAGCCTTTCATAAAGGACCTTAAAAGCATGACTGTTAGCCATTACAAATGTACTTAAAACATGTAGAAGGTAAAGAACTATCATAGTAAGTGATAATTTCATCATAAAAGTTCAACATTTCATGGACTTTGTTTTCAAAGGACCAAATTTCAATGATCAAAATTCACCCCTGTGGACTATCTAATGTATTTTGCTAGGCACAAAAATATTAGGCAAAACAAAAATAAGAAAGTGGTCAGGTTTATATCACAGTTTATAAATTAATTTAATATTGGCTATACAGATACCTTATTTTTGGACTACTATGCTTGAAGAACTGTAAAAATTTTGGAATCATGATGTTGAGAGGACGATCTAAAACATCGCTATCTAAAATCTCAGCAGAATCTTCACATATCTTCTGAAGGGCACCAAACGCTCCCTGTAAATGACATTGAAATTATTAGAATTAAAAATAAAGCCATTTTAAAAGCAGACTGAAGAACATTGGCTAATTTGTATGAATCAATGTTCTTAGCCCATGTAAAATGTCTCCTCATAAAATCTATAAATTTAATCAAGTATAAGACAGATTATTATGCGATTGGTTATCTAAAATCTCAGTTTAAATATAGTGATACATTTTAACTTTAGCATTAAATAATTTAGAATGAGAAGATGTTCTGGTTGGCAGGGAAAGTAATATCTAATTAAAAAACCTAACTCCTCCTCAAATATTCTTGCCATACTTAAGTCAACATTAATTTTTCTCTTTTAAATAGTATCAGTTTGTAAAGCTTTATACTTACATACAAATTTAACCAATGTAACCACTTCTCTTTTTGAAGTAGATAAACAGGTGTTAACCTGTTAAAATATTACTTGTATGTAAACTATTTACTGGGTAATGTTGACAAAAATGTGTTAAAATGGCAGGCATTTCAAATTAGCCACCATTTCTCTATAGCCATTTTTACACCAATGGGCTAATTCAGAGCTCTTGTACACTATATATAACCTATTAGTTAGCTCACCCATTTACATACTTGACTGCTTTTCATTCCATGAGCAGCAGCTTGGAACTGAGTCTCCATAGTACAGTTAATTTACAAATACTGTCTCTTTAAATGACCTACATAGTAGTTCCTCCACAATTTCATGACTACAGCAGTTTATTTTATTTTTTTATTTTTGGAAAGTGCTTGCTTAAAAGTTTGATACCCTTTTATATTATTACCATTAACCAAAGCACTATTTAAATTTTAATCAACAGTTGCCTGATGGCTAAATATTATTTTAGTTTTTCTGTAATCTTATTAGTGCATTTCTAAGGCATTATAGGAAAACACACACACGCACATATATATGAGAATGCTCAAGTTTTTTTTCTCAGAGTCTTTTCTAAACATTCCTTTCCTGTCCTTCTCCCTAGTCTCCCCTTTCCCTCAGTCAGATCTGGGCAATAAACGGCCGTGTCAGAAGATCACCCGATTCTTAATGTCAGGTCACTCCTGTGCCTGCCCTGCTGCCAGGCCTTTCTCTTTTTTGAGAGGAAGAGGGGTCACTGCATTCTGCAAAATACCTAAAATGGTTTCAATTTAAAACAGATTTCTACCCAAACTGCAAGCCCAGATAATGAAATTCTTAAAAGTACTCAACAGTGAGAAATTGTAGAAGAAATACAGATTCCTTCACTTCCCCAAACAGAAAGATTGCTACTGATTTGATCAGTGGCAAACAATGAGAGATTACAATTAATGCAGGATTAATACTAAACTAGACATGTCATATAGTAAGAGGCACACAAATAATTTAGAGAAGCTGAACAAATACTCATGGTCTGTGAATTTGGTAAATTTTAAGTCTATCTTCAAAAAATACCGTATCAACTGATTAAGCCTGACAACTCTTTATTACATATATACCACATCCAAGAAAAGTTTTCAAATACAAAAACAGAAGATATTTCCTTATAGAAAATATAGTAGAGAGGTTTTAAAACTTAAGTCTTCCGAAAACTGTAAGACAAATTATCACTAACTTAAAACAAAAAGGTAACTTTAGGCTTTGAAGTTTTGAAATATTTTCAAAAAACAAACAAACACCAAAAAAACCCACAAAACTTTTCAAGGGTTATAATACATAATATGGCAAGAAAAATTATATAACAAAGCAAATATGTCTACCTCACAAGTGTTGTAATCTTCAGAATCCAGTAAGCTACAGAGTTTTGGTAAGAGGTCAGGCCAATTCTGCAATTCTCCTTTGGAGGCTATGGTTGTAATCAAAATACCTGGAAAGAAAACACACCTTTAGGAAATCTGAATGCATTATGTCAGATACTGCCATCTGAAAGAGTACACACGAACATGTGCAAAGCCACACATACTTACCTAAAACGTCCCTAATCAGCCTGAGATGTCCAAACCACTAACATTCATCAAGGACCCCCATGTCACCCCAGCATGTTAGTGGAAAATCACAGCATAAATCAGGTCTGTATTTAATCTTGTTTTTAATACTTCACCTTTTTTTATTTTTAACAATCACCTGTACATAAGACTATAACTTGCCCTTTTTCAAGAATATACCAAGCATAGTTGCACTAATTAAAATCACTCCTATTTTGTAGAAATTACATACAAAATATTAGAAAGGAAATACATGAAAATGTTAGTATCACTTATCACTGGGTGATGAGCATGAGCCTGTCAGGTTCAAATAAAAATACATCAAGAAGCTAAGAACAGCTCCCTGACTTAATCTAGGATCACAGCCATGGGAGCACCTAGGCATGGGGAGGGAAGGCAGATAAACCATTGATGGAGAACAATCCTACATACTCTGTTTGCAACAATCCCTCTGGTGTGGACACACTCCTATAAAGTTTCCCATTTGCTGGATCAAGGACGAATCACTGGCGAGGTGATCTTGGAGAATCGAGGGGCATACGCTGACTGATTACGTCACTCTGGATTATTTCAACTGTGTAGTGCAGCTTACTTGTAATAGTTACACAAATACGTAAAACAAAATTTTGTGTTAATACAAGTGGAGTAATAACACAAAAACTTTGTGTTAATATTATTCTCTGCCTTAGTAAATTTAAGATTAGCAACATAAAGATACTTGGCGATCACAGATCTTTTAGTATCATTAAGAGTATACAATGTGACAGGCATATTATATGTACTCTAAGCTTCAAAATACTAATCTTTAAAACTTTTAAAAAGTGCTTTCTTAGTTATTTTGAGAATTCAGTAAGATATGCACACAAAATGCTTGATATATAGTAAATGCTTAATGATTATTATTAAATAGCAAATTCCAACATTTGTGAGTATAAATTCTCTTTGAATTTTCCACTGTTAGTCTTGAGAAGGTTGTTGCCAATGGTGAAGAGTTAAAAAATGTCAAGTTGTTGGCTAATATTTACTCTTCACTAAAAAACATAAATTGTATGGTAAAAGTTATTGTATGGATAGCATTTTTAAGATAGCACCCTTACAATAAAATAGACGTATAGTAAGATAAAAAAGCAGCAAGACTAATAATAGATCTGTTCCTCTGGCCAATTACTCTTTCTCAAAGTTAAAATATAAAAGAATTAAGGGAAAGAGAAAACTCTGAATCTGCCTAAAGGAAACCAACCATGATTTAAAACAGGGGTCCCCAACCCCTAGGCTGTGAACTGATAGTGGTCCAGTGGTCTGTGGCCTGTTAGGAATGGGGCAAGAAGCAAAGTTTGCTTGAGCTCCAACTCCTAGCTGCCCCCACCCTGCCCCTCACTGTCTTCCATGAAACTGGTCTACGGTGCCAAAAAGGTTGGGGACCTCTGTCTTAATAGGAGCAATGATAAAACGAAATAATCATAAGTAAACCCTGGTACTAACAGACTGCTGATATCCATTACTTCTGCTGGGAAAACATTAAAGAATGTTGACAGACTAATTCAAATTCATCTGGCCCCATATAATCTCATCTGTTCCTGAAAAGTCCTCTAATGCCTAACATAGTTGCAAAAAGTAAACAATTATGATTTTCTGTGTACAAAAAAGATGGGATTGAAAACTGGTGTGCTTGATAATACCTATTAAAATTTTAAACGTTTAAACAACACACTTTGATCCAATAATGCCACTTCTATGCATTAATTCTACCGAAAATTTCCCACAAGTGCAAATACACACATAAAAGGATGTTGTTCACTGAAATAAAATTACAAATCAACCATATATTAACAGGAAAACAATTGTACATTCATCTAATAAATTACCAGTCACTGAAATGGAGTCCTTTTTTGGGAAAATTCTCAGAATGTACTGCTAAGATTAAAACATTTTAAAAAACACTAGAACACACTTTTTTTTTACCAGTGTCAGGAGTTGGCAGAGCATTAGGGGGGTGCATGGTAGTCTATCAGAAAGCTTATGGAGCCCCTTTTCTAAAATTACAAATGCCTTTTATCCATCCCATTTAAAACTAGTATTAATTATGACAGTATTTAATACGCAAATATTTAGAGGGGGAACCTCTGCTTTTTAAGAGATTAACTGGGTACTTTTCAAACACACCATGAGACAAAATATAAGAAAGTAAAGAACTTTTAATGAAAATGATTGACTCCTTTTGAAGGTTAACTGACTTCCATTTAGCCAGTCTGCCAGATTAAGAGAAATTCGAGATCCTTGTAAAATTAACTGCTTAAACCCCATGGCATACTGAACGTTGCCCGTTAGTGGGCTACGCTACAGCACACCTGCCTAGTTTCTACCTCCACCAGGGGATGTGTGTGCTTACCAAGTTAGCTGTGTTTGCTTCCGAACCTATTCACACCAATTACTATCATTAAAATCATTCTGAAGGCTCAAAACTGCTGTACATTAACTCAATGTCATTGCAGGTTCTGTGATTTTAAGTGAAATGACATAACAAAACCAATTTTACCCCAGGCTAATTACATAAACAAAAGTGGGCTCCTATGGTAGCCCATCGATGTTAAAACAAAACCCGCGCTGAACGAAACATTATTGAAGATCTGCTATAATTAGATGTAGACAAGTCAAATGTTAAGAACAAGGGGAAAATAGTCAAAATCTAAGGTATTGTATTCCAGTTGTTTTACTAAGAAATTTTTCTTTCCATGTAAAAGAAAGTGAAACTGAAATTTATACCTCATGTATTACACAGGAAGGCAGGTGGTAATAAGGAGCTCAAAGAAAAGGCAGTGGTTCTCAACATCACTTTGTAATGCCCCATTTCAACCAACTTTGATTAAGCAACTACCAGAGTCTCTTATCCAGTGAGAGCTTTTATTGTAATTATAAACATTGTATCAAAAGCATTTAAGAGCAGCATTAAAAAATTTCACCCTATCATAATTCCATTTGAAATGGATGAGAAAAATTTCTATCAAAAAAACCCAGTTATAAATGAGAGAAATAAAATGATAAAATTATAACTTACCTACAGTGGCTCTAATCAAAGGAGAGGAGTCACCAATATTGTTTAAACATTCGCTTTTAATAAAGTCTGTCACACCATTTGGGAAGTTCTGAAAATGTGCTTTAACATTATTCTTCAAAATGAGACCACTCAATGATCTTGTGGGTTCATCTGTAGTAAAATAACAATAGTATTGAGTTTTAATGTAGTTTTCATTTTAAAATGTACCATGAACAGTAACTTTAAAAATATTTATATTCAAAAGTTGATTGTAACATTCCAATCATTTTGCTATAACCAGGAAAAAAAATATCACAAATGATTTCAAAAGATTAGCCCCATGATTTATATAGTTCAGGGTTTCTCAACCTTGGCACTACTGACATTTTGCACCAGATAATTCTTTGCGGTGGAGGTGCTGTCCTATGCACTGTGAGGTGGTTAGCAGTATTAATGGCCACAGATGCCAGCATCATCTCTCCAAGTTGTGACAACCCAGAATGTTTCCAGGTAATGTCAAATTCTGGGGGAAATGGGGGGGGGAGGTAAGGGAGAGGAATTAATTGCACTGGGTTGAGAACCACTGATTCAGTTTAAGAGTTAATTTAGTTTATATATGGCCACTGTACTCAAGCTTTATTGAAACCTGGTATAAACATCAAATTAAAGATCTGAAGTATTAGTCACTAATATCTCATTAAAAAATTAAGTGGACAAAAAATATATGGGATCACCTTCCAATACAAATAATTGCCGTTCATTTATTACCACGTTTTTCACCTGCCTCTGAGCTAAAAAAAAAAAAAAAGGGTTAAACAAGTTTAAATTTCCCAAGTTTAAAAACAGAATTTACTTCAGAAAAAATTTAATCCATAGATGGTGTGAACAAATTCACAAGAAGCAATTTGATACTTGTAGAATATAACTGATACATTGCCAACTGGCATCACCATCAACAATACAAACAATAGTGAACATCTTCCGAATGTTTATCAGGTACTAAACACTGCTAAGTGCTTTTGCTTTCCAAGTAGTTTGTATTTAATCCTCACAACCTCATGAGACAAAAATTATTCCCACTGCACAAATAAAGAAACTGAGGCCTTTGCCAAAGCCCCACAAGGCTGCTAAGAGGGGAAGCCAAAATATCAACCTCAGGAGTCTGGCTCCAGAGACTACGCTTGACGCACTATACAGTTTCACCCTCCTCGAAAGCCTAGAGGACATGAAGAGCTGGTGCGTTAAACAGAATATGCTATTACAGCACTATTAGTTCACATACCTTATTAGAAAATAAAATACTCCAAGCTTGTTCTAATTAGTGGTATGCTCCTAAAGTCTGACTGGCACCACTGAAACCTTACCATTGAAATCTTCCATGGTGAGACACATGCAGAGGCAAAAAGATAGTACAGTTTCTTTGCATATAAACTTCTTCCCAGTTTCAATTACAACCCATTCCAATGAGATTAAAATGCAACAAAAACACTTCTAATTTCTCTTCAGTTTAAAACTGCCATAAAATAAAGTTAATAGCCAGATATTTAACTTCCTGAAGCAATGAACTATTTTTTGCCTTAAGTCAGCCCATTAATTCAGTCATGTAATTTTATTTTAAATGGCCTATATGTCTACAAGAAATACACTATTGTTTTCACAATAAAAGTTATAAGATGAGGAGTTTCAACAACACAAAGTAAAATTATTTAAAAATATTTTATATTAAAATGTTCATTTTAATTAAAATTAAAAATATCCTCTCTAAAATCTATTTAAAGGAGCCATGAAGTAACCACTTCCTTTTTTTTTTCCTTTAAATCTTCACCCAAGGACGAGAGAGAGAAACATCGATTGGCTGCCTCCCCTACACACCCAACCAGGGATCAAATTTGCAACCTAGGTATGTGCCATGACTAGGAATCGAACCTGAACCTTTTGGTGTTGGGATGATGCTCCAACCAACTAACCCACACCAGCCAGGGCACCACTTCCTTTTTGTAAAGAAAGTAAGGGAATTAGATGAGCTCATTTCTGAGGTCTCCTCCAGATTTAAAATATTACTACATGATTCAGTGTAAACAAATACACCTGAGGAGTGGTGATGATTACTAAGTATTTTCATTTAAAGATGTTACTTATGTTACTTCTCTAATATGATGGTCACAACTTTTTAAGTAGAAAACTAGATATAATTAACTTGTCCAAAATAAATGAGTGAGTAAACGAAGAAGAAACATCAATTATACAAACATAAAGTTCCTACTATATCCTTTGAGAAAGTGACTAATGAACAGAGGAAATACATTTTAGTCAGTGTCAGGAAAATCTGAATAAAATCCTTTCCAAAATTTTGTGGTTTTGTAGTTAAGAGGTATTTTTGAAGGCAGTTACACCAACTTCTCTTGCTATTTGAATAAGTTTGTCTGCTTTTTCAAATACTTCTGAGGTACCTTTATACCCCAAGAAAGCTTTAAGAAAGAGTATAATATTTTAACCACCTTGATATTTGGAATTTAGGATGAGGACATGAGAGTAGACTGGTGAAATAAGTTTAAAATTCTCAAGTAAAACAATTATGGTTTAGAAAAATTCATTTACTAAATAAGTTTTTTTTTAAACTGAATAGCCCTGATTTAATTACAAACTACTGTAGTATGTAGGGAAAACAAACTTTCTGTATTAAGAAACAATATATAATAAGTATGCTTAAACTAGAAATATTAATTGCTGAATTTAAAGATATGCTGATGGAATTTCTAATTTCTTAAAACATAGATTTAGAAAGTTTTAAAGTTTCTATTACATCCCTCCTCAGCAATTAAAACCCCTACAATTAACTAGAAAATTGTTTGAAAACAATTGAAAATAAGTCACTCTGCTGTGCATGGGTTATCAAAATCTGGATACCATTATTAGGGAAACTTTACTACACATTTAGGCCATTAACCAACTAGAGCTTGGAGCTCAAACCTTACAGATGGTCTGGTAGTCTAACACAGGCATTTTAGAGTTGAAGAAAGAGGTGAAATGAGTATCTGAGTCTGAGACTTACTTCCCAACTCCAAGTGCAGTGTTTTTACTAATCACACTATGGCTTCTGAAACACTCATCACTGGATAGAATATTATAATATTTATAGGCCAGTCAGTTGCTCAATACATATTTGAGCACTTTCTATATCTGACAATGTTCCAAAAAGGAAATACTCACAACTCAAAAAACTCTATGAGTACCTCTCACTACAATGTAAGCTCCATGAGGGCAGAGATCCTTGCTTACTGCCCGAGCCTACATACTGCCTGGCAAAGAGGTGTGTGTGTGTGTGTGTGGTGGGGGGGAAATCAAATGACTGTCATCTAAAAATCATGCAGTTTTCAGGCTTTAAACTGTCATAGAAGTTAAATTTAAAACTTGTAGAATAGTTAATGAAAAAGTTTAATGTATAATGAGTTTTTTAAAAGTTACCACTGTCTATGAATAAAATGTTCCCATTTCATTGTTGAATTTTAGAAGTGTATAGCCACATAAAAGAGGGTAGAATAAGAGATTAACAATTACTATCTCTGGGTGATGAGATTATAAGTGATTTTTCATTTTTTCATTTTGGTTATATGAACTTTCAAATCTTTTCTTTCAACACACACCTATTCAGTCAATCAGTAAATCCTGCATTCATTCTGTATGTTAAAAGGAGTAAATCTCTGATATTCTTATACAAGGACTGAAGCTAAATCCCAAAGTAGACTTCTCAACACTCTTTTCATTTGCAAGATTCAGGAAATTTATTATAAAAACACTCGATTAACAACTGAATGCTTGTTAATAAGCATCTAAGTGCTTAGAATGGTAGTAACTCAAGTCTCTGTTCATTCCACATCTGTAAAGCAGGTGGTTACTACAAAACAAAATCCTTTGAAATGAATAATTCCCAGTATATTTTAACAGGCCTTAAAACACTTTTAGTAGTTATTAACAGACCCTACTTACCTTCAGATTTTAATTTTGTCAGAACAAAAATTAGGTAGTTGTTAAAATCTGGATATTGATTGAGTTGTTCCAGTTTCTAGAACAAACAGTAGTTAAGGAAACTTCTCAGTGTAATCTTAGGAAAAAATTTAGCATTTTTAACGTAAAATCAAAAATTTCCTTTTGTGGTATTTTTAGCCTTGCTTTTTTCGGCATCTCATTGAAATCATCAATATGCTATTCCAAGAATACACTAGTAGTTGTGTTAAACTTCTTAGGTGTTTTTTGGGCTGAAATATTAAACAATATTTTATAGCAATTATACCCATTATAACATAAGCCAAATTCCACTTATAGCATGCTCATAATTACAAAAATTTTTTTCAAAATAGAATTTCTTTGAACTTTAAAAATCTTAACCAGAAAGATTTTTAACTTAAAAAGTGCTTTTATTACTCATCTGTTCTTTAGAATTCAAACATTAAGATAAAGTGCCATTTATACACAAGCCTACATATCCAATTTTATTACATAAAGTAAAGTTAGTGTTGTGAAATTACTGCACTCTAATAATTCCACAATTGTTTGCCACGAAGACCTAACATTTCCAGGGCACGAATTTGCAGGGTTTCTTTCTGTGGGCACACAACAGTGACAAGGCTCGGTCTTATCTTTCTTCACGCCCTCTTTTAGTCTCTAATACACTTTTTAATAGCATCCCTGATTGTGTTTTAATGGGCAGAAATATTCAAACATTTTTACTCAATGGACCTGTTCTTTTCAAATTAAATCCATGATATAAACACAAGGTGCACTGTATTTTCTATTTATTACATACTAGAATATACTCAATGTTTGGTGGTCAAAATGTGAATTAACTACCAAAATCACTATCTAGAAAAATTCCAAAGTGTGATTACTTTCTTTGACCAAGAAAAACCCAATGATTTCTTTTTTTAGTGAATGGCCAAGACTGATGGCGTGCTGATAGGCTAATAAATTTTTCATAAATACCTGCTAAGGTTTACTTTCTCACAACTGGCGCTATCTATCCATACTATTATGATAATGGTCTTTCAAAAAGTGCTCAAGCCTCCATAAAAACACTAATATGCTTTTGTAAAGAGACACAAAAACAACACCATCATTAAGCACTTTGAAAATATAAAGTAGCGCAGATCTTAAAAACTGATCGCCTCACTGAAATTTAACTTGTCCCGTAGGTAGAGGGCATACACTGCTGCAGGCAGAGAATAAACATTAAATTTTAATGTTAGCCCAAGCACAGGCATATAAAAGTATTTAATAAATACATACTAAAACAAGAAACTTTGATATTCAGTGCTATATTAGGAATTACAGTATGGTTCTGGGCTTGTCTAACTTAATAACTGTCTTAAACTGTCATTAAATATCAACTTCTATTATTCCCAGAGCTATAACACAGATTAAGACTGACCCATAATAGGATTAGGATACAAGCTCCAATACACCCCAAAACTGTTCTTCTCTTGGTATTAACAGTATTCAAAAGAAAAGGCTTTATAAAAATTTCAAGCAGACCTCCATTTTTAAATGAGCACCATATTAAACAAGAAGCTAAGTACTTACTTATCTACTGAAGATTTTAAGTTACAGCAATGCAGTACTACTTAGAATTTTACCTGTGCTTTCTTTCCATGTAATTGATATATACACTTATCTAGGTATGTGTGTATATACACGTAACTTCACCTTCACATGTTTAAAACGTAAATAGGTCCAAATTACACTAAAAGAGCTGACTTACCAAATTCCTATTAAATCAAGAGCCTTTTTCTGCAAAAAAAAAGAGAGCAGCCTTAAGGGTTTGGGTTTTTTTGTTTGTTTGTTTTTTAGAATTAACTTCTTTGGTCTTAAATAACAGGGATAAAAAGGTTATTTATGTCAGGTGAATAAATTTGTTTCCTTTGTTGGCTCCAAGAATTCACCCGATGTCCACAGTTTAGGGCATGACAGAAAGCACCTATAGAAGGTTTTGCTTCTTCTCTTAACTTTTTTTGTGTCCAAAACCGTAGCAATAGGACCGCTACACCAGCAAACTCCGTAAAAGCTTGTATAATTGAACAGCCTTGAGCCAAAGATTTAAAAAGAAAATCTAATTTGGGAGCCAGGGAGCCTGCAACAGGTGTCAGCAGGAACAGTCCAGGGGTGAGGCCTGAAACTCCCCAATTCTAGGTCCCCAACTCTCTTAGGGGAAGCGCCTGGAAATAACCCCAGGCCCAACACGAGGGCAGTTCAAACCCCGCGCCAGCTCCACCCCGTTTCAGGCCGGACGCTGCGTGGGCGAGCCCCGGCAGCTCACACAGCGCCCTCCACCTGGCCTCTCAGCCCGCAGGCCCCACCGCGCCGAGCGCATTGTGTGGACCTGGGGCCCCGGGGGTCGGGGGCCCGGGGGTCTGAACCCCGGCCACGCCGGCCATGCCACCCACGCCACTCCCCACCCCCTTGGCAAGTCAGCAGTGGGCGGGCAGGGACGTGGCTACCCCATGGGTGCACACGTCGTGATCACGGGCGTCGGCCCGGAGCCCCTGCCTCGCGCGGGCCGGAAGCCCGCGACCACAGCGCCCGGGACGGAGCACCAGGGCCGCGTGCGCGAGGCTACGGGCAGGGGCAGCGGCGGGCGCGCCTCTCCCCGCAGGAGGACGGAGGGCGGAGGGATCCCCGGAGCAGAAGAGGGGGAGGGGCGGCAGGGAGCCACCCCGCCGGAGGAGCGGGCCCGCGCGGGGCGAGCTGCGCGGGCGGCGGCGAGGCCTCGGAAAGGATACTTGTTGCACGGTTCTCTGGATGGTGGTGTCTGGAGACTGGGACTCCTTCAGCAGCTGCAGGATTTGCTGAAGCCCTTGCTCGTCAGGTTTCCACTCATACTCCATTTTGGTTTGCTGCAAATAAAGCCAGACACAGGAAGAGACGGAGCAAATGTTACTCCCCATGCACAGGCCCGAGGGCTCCCGGCGCCAAGCAACGCCTTTCTCCCCGCCCGAACAGCTCCTGCGCTCCCCAAACGCCTCGGACCTTTCTGGACGCCCTGAAGGAAGTCTCGGACCACGAAACCCGGGGAACTGATCCTTGCGGCTCAGCCGCCAATGTCTGCTGCTCCTGCCGCCGCTGCCGCCGAGCGCAAGGAGCCGACCAGACTGAGTCACCGCGAATTTGCAATCTGGCCCCTAGATCCGCTCACGGGAGCCCCCTGGGTCCTAATGCCCTGCAGTTTTCTCCAACCCAATCCAACTCGAGTTCCTTTCAGATTATTACTGATTTAAAGGCTAATTAAAAGTCAAACCATATCACTCCCCGCGTAACACCTGGAAAGATCTAGTTTTGGCTATTAAGCATTTTAAGTTAACACCGTGAAAAATGAAGGATGATTCAAATAGGGGAAAAAAGCCTACATGGTGAAAACTGGATGATTAAAAAAAAGCCACAAAAAACACCCCGATAATTCCCCTGATAGCTCAACAATACTTAGAATAAAAACGTTTACATTTCAATTTGATATAAAATCACTAAATACTAATATTTGGTCTAAATATAAAAAATGCATTACAATTACACCCCACATCTTAACACTAAATGTTTCATTTACATTTGCAGAGCTTGATTTTAAAAATACATTCTTTCCTAAACTTCAACTTTTGAATTCATTAAGTGAAATAAATTCCATCTGAAATAACCGCTTTTCATACCTAAGGGTTTAACGCTGAAGGAAAAACAAGAAAAATACAACTAATAGTGTTTAATTTGATTAACGCGTTTTCATATACATTTTTTAATTTCTCATTGGGGAGGTATTATTTGCCCCATGTGCAACAGTGGGACAAAAAGATATGAGCCAGTTATTGTAAGTATAGTAAAGATTAGGAGGAGAATATAGGTTTTTTAAGCTACTATGAGTTGCATAATCAATTGATACTATTATATCAATGACGTTTCATTAAAACTAAATGCTTAAACAAAAACAAAACTTAAATATAAAGCATTATTTGTAAAAAACAAATTGAGTCTGCCAAAGGAGAGAATTTTTCATGTGGCCCTACTACAGACAGATGGTTTGACAGCTGAAATTAGTCCCTTCCTAGTTAGAAGTACCTTCTTGGTAGGGGTTAAAAAAAATTACCTGACCTTACTACACCTTTCTCATTAGCAGTATTTTTCTTTCTTTAACATTTCCCCCTCTCCTTCTTCACTCTTATTTTCTGCTTAAGACTCTGTAATCCAGCTTTGCTTACCACCTTCTACAACCTTCCTAAACAACTGAACCCCCCCAAACTGTCCTTATTTAAAACTGTCCTTAAAAAAAATGACCTGAACATAATATTTGTTAGTAACATTATAGTGTTTCTATCCAGTCTTCATTTTGTGTGTTTATATATACATTATATTTTATAATAGGATTGTCCTGTTTCTTGCCCAACTTTATATAGTAAATATTTATTTAAAGTATTTAAAAAACATAATAGTATTCCATTGTATTGTTGTGACATAATTTTAATAAATTTTATTGGCATAATATATACACAAACCTGTATTATAAGCATACAACTAGATAGATTTTTATAAAGTGAACACATCTGTGTAACCAATGCCCACATCAAGATACAGATTACCTGTACCAGGGTTTTCTTGTACCCATTCTATCATAAACCCACCCCAAAGTAATCCCTATAATTTCTATCATTACAGAGGTCTCCCCTCCCTCTTTTCTCCTTTTTAACTTTAGAAAGCTTTACAATTCTTTCACACCTTTCTCCATTTTTCAAACACACACATACTTGTAGTTTATTTAAAGATCATACTACATTATTAACTGTATAATTTTTTAACATAAATAATATAGCAAAGCCATCATTCCGAGCCAATGCATACAGATTTAACTCACATTTTAACAGATCACATTGGTCTTTAGAATGGATAAAACATAATTTATTCAACCATTTTCTGATTGGCTTCTAAGTTGCTTTTACTTTTTTTTTTTTTTTTGCCACAACTAACAACACAGTAAAAAACATTCTTGTACTAATATCCTTACACAGTAGGGGCAACACAGTGGAATTATTAGGCCAAAAGTATGTGTACTAAAAAATTTTGAAGTTATTACCAGATTACTTTCCAAAAAGTCATGCAGTTCACACTCACCAATAATATGTTCCCCACATCTCCGCCAGCACATTAATTATTTTATTTTATTTTTTGGTGAATCTAATGGGTAAAAATTTAATTTCTCCTGGTACTGGGATAGGAAAGGGTGGGGAACCTAAAAGTCCCAACCTTAGTTATGAGTTGGAGTTACTACATGCACGTCACACCTGTGGAGGTGACAGTGGAAAGCTTATTTAACTCCTTAGTTTCCCTTTTGAACAAGAAACTAAAGCGAGGGGTTGGGGTCGGTGGCAGTCAAAGGCATCTTTACCATATCCACCCTCATGATGACGGTCCCGTAATATCATTACCTTATTTATCCCTGCACTCAAATAAACAATTCTTTTTAAATACCTTAGTATTAAGAATATTTAATTTGATCAGCCTATGGTGATGGGATAAGGAAAATTGAGATAAACTGTTCCCTCACATCTTACTCAAATTATCTGCAACAAGAGGCTCTCAAAAATATTTGGTTGGCAATGTCTTGAAAAGAGATGTCAGGCCAGTTTGCACTTCTAAACCACGTTTTTTAAAATTGTGATAAAATATTATGAATTATAAAACTTGGCATTTTAACATTTTTTAATTGTACAGTTCAGTGGCATTCAGTACATTCTCGTTGTGCAACCATCATCACCCATATCTCTAGAATTTACATTTTAATAATCTTTAAAATTAGGAAGAATCTTATTTTAGGGTAGCCAAGTGATCACACATTTATTTAGAGAATGTCTGAAGTACTTCAAGCTAACTAGGCATACCAGAACTAGGAGGCAGAAATAATTTAAATAGTAAACTATATCTATATTAATTAAATAGAATATCAAGATTAATATTGGATTTTCTTAAAATATTATTTTTGCATGAAGACATCTAAATGTTTCAAAAAAGGGGGGAAATAACATTTCAAATTTTTCTCTTTTGGAGTACTTAAGTCATGCTGATTGGTCTATAACATTCAAGGTTGACACTCCCCCACCCCAAAAAGTATTTCAATAAGCCAAGAGTTATTTGAATTATCTAGATAGAAGATGGCACCAGAAACAAAATGTATCCTGCAAGAGGTAAATTACTGTAAGTTATCATTTTGGGCCATCAGAAGACTAAAATTTAGGGTCCAAACTGCTAAGAATTTAAGTTCACATAAAAATGGACTTATCTGAGTTGAGAATGATGTGAAGTAAAGACTCCAGACTGACTGATAAATGTAAAAATAATCTAGTTTCTTCCCTACTGAAGGGGCTGTGAAATACAGTTTAAAAAAGCAGGCAGGAGGTCTGGATCCAACCCACCTAAATTTAAACCCTAGTTCTTCCACTTAGTAGCCGTGAAAACCTAAACCGTTCATCTCTCTGAGCTGTTTCCCAACTATAAAACGAGAATATACCAACTCTAATAGGATCATAGGCACCTGCTTGGCATACAGTATGATTTAAAATGCAGTAGTTTTAGTTGTTACATCAATGGTTTCTACCACCTCCAAGATAAAATCTAACTTCTATTCATGGAAGAGGCTCTTCACGATCTAGTACATCACCTCCAGGTACAGCTTTAATATCTTACCACTCAACCTCCAACTTCATGCTCCAGTAGCAATATCAACTGCACCTTTTATTCCTCTGAGCATTTGAATAGGGACAGCTGATCTGGAATGCCCTCATTAAATGCAGCCATTTGACAAATTCCTCTTATTCTTCAGTTATGCTCAACTGTTCAGTTTCCAACTATTTATTATGAGTCTTCCTTGGCACTTCAATTGATACTAGATACTATTTCTCTTCTGTGATATTATTTCAGGACCTCCCCACAAGACTAAAGTGTGTGCGTTTTTGTTTTCCCATTATGTATCTATACTTTATAGCTTTTTCCACCTTAGAAAGTGATATTATATTACAGTTATTTCCAGGTCTGTTTTTAGTATTTGTTCTTATGTTCTTCGAAAGCAGGGACAGTGTCCTTTTGCCTTTGTTGCCTACCAGAATTTGACTTAATAGTTGTTGAATAAATACTATTGTTGCCACCATGAATTCCACTGAGTAAATATTAAGTTGAGCAACTACCATGTGCTCAGTGAGTGTTAAAGATTCAAAGGTCCATAAAATATCATTCTTGCCCTCGCTAAGTTCTCATTTAGTGAGACAGAGAGATGCTCTGTCTAGGAAGTATGTGAGTAAGTGCGATAGGAAGAGGGAGAAAAGCAAATATATTCTGCCAGGAAACAGAGAAGTGCCTTTCCCCAATCTGGTTCAGAGTTTTTTTTTTTTTTTTTTTAATTTCAATTAAATTCAAACAAATATTTACTGAGAAGTCAGATGTTTTCACCTATATTGTGAATCACTATGAATGTGATAAATGTTGCCATCAGTGATGTGATTTCCTATAATGATGAACAACTCTTGGCAGAATTCCAGAAAACCAAGGTACAATCTTCCTTCAATAATACAGTAGTTTTGTTCCTGGAAGAAACACTTTAAGCATTTAATTAAAAATACTAAAAAAAATTCCATGTACATATGTAAAATTGTGTTAGATTCTAAGTTGTGTCTAGTTAAAAACAGGGTCTTTAATAGTTAAAAACAGAGTTTTTTTGGTCACCCATGTGACCATCTAGTGGGACATTCAAAAGTCATGAAGTACTTAAGACAATTCTTAATGGCAAACGTCTAGCACCCCCAACCCTACACGCTGAGTGACAATAGTACCTCCTAATTAGTAGCAGGACTATGGTAGGGAAAGCATGACAGGCTGTACGGACATTACACTAACAGTTAGGAGATCAGGAAGGGACTTCCTTGAGAAAGTGACTTTTTACCTGGCATCTAGCAGGAATTACCAACAAGTGAAAGTGAGAGGAAGGCAATGGCCAGGAAGACCTCATAGGCCATGTTAGGGTGTTTGGACTTTATCCTAAGGCTAACAGAAAACTTGTGAAGGGGGTTATAAACTGATAAAATCTATGAGCGAATAAAAATAAGGAAAAGAAGTGTTCCTCCTAGGAAGTAGATATGGGAAGAAGAGGTTCATCTACTCATGTTCAGTACTGTGTTAATTTTCTTTTTCTTTAAAGATTTTATTTATTTACTTTTAGAGAGAGAGGAATGGAGGGAGAAAGAGAATGTTTCTCTCGCAGATGTTTCTCTCCTTCTCTTTCTCCCTCCCCTCTTCTCTCTTTAAAAATCAATAAGTCAATAAAATCTTAAAAGAAAAACCCATCGGGCCTCAAGACAGGAAATCACTGGAGGGACAGGAGGAGCCATAGGAAGACCTAACAGTCCAACATGCATTTAAAATAAAGTTTTAGTTTGTTAAGGAAAAGGCTGTCATGTTTCTTAGCCAAAATACTACCAAAAATTTTAATATTTAAATATTAGGTATTTAAACACATCTATTATTTTGTCAGTAATAGTGATAGCTAACATTTTTTGAGTACCGGGCAGTATTCTAAGTACTTACATATGTTAACTAATTTATGCCTCAGAACACTATGTATTAATAATAGCTACATTTTACAGATTAAGTAAATTGGGGCACAGAGAAGTCACTTGCTCTGCATTAGGCAGATCGTAAGTGACAGAGCCGTTATTCAAAAACCCAACTAATCTGGCTCCAGGTCCAGTCTCTAAGTTTTTTATATACTGCCTTTCAATTTCTGTAAGCTGAAACTAGTAAGTAAAACCATTTGTATACTAAAGAAATAACATGTATTTGGCACCTTTGTAGTGAGGTAAAGAGAAAAGTAAAAATTATATTTTACTGTTGTAAAAATTATAATAAACCTTAAAAGCAGTATGTATGTGAAAATATATTAAAATGAGATATTTTAAGAGCACTGGATAAATGAGTTCAAACACTCTAAATCTAATCTTCACAATATCCCTTTGTTGTAAGTAGGGGCAAGTATTATCTTCTTTTGATAAGCAGACAAAATCAAAATATGGCTTAAGTAATTTGCTGAATCATTTGCAGACTAGGCATCAGATCTGTAGACTTCCAATGTCTCGTATGCTGTTTTTTTACAAAAAGATGCTACAATAAACAAGAAAGATAAAAGTCAGCCCTGGCCAGTGTGCCTTAGTTGGGCATCATCCTGCAAACTAAAAGGTCGCAAACTCAATTTCCAGTCAGAGCACATGCCTGGGCTGCACGTTCAGTCTCCAGGTGGGGTATATGCATGAGGCAACTGACCAATGTTTTTCTCTCTTTCTCACTCCCTTTGCCTCTCTCTAGAGTCAATAAAAGAATTTTTTAAAAAAATCAGAGATATTCAAAGGGCTGAAAAGAACATTTTTTTAAAAAGTTATTTACTAAAAGTTTTATGAGAATTTTAAGCAAAGTTGAAGAATGAAGAGAAAGAAGGGAAAGTCTAAAGGCAGTTGATTACTTACTTTTAAAATAAGAGGTTTTTTAATGTCAAAGAATTAAAATGTCAAAAGGCTTGTTAAATTATAGCTATCAGTGGAACAAGAAAGTCCTTTAAGAGATTCTATAATGGTAATCAGAGGTAAAGGATCAAAAAGAAAAATGAAACAAAGAAAAGCCAACTGTTGAGCCTAAGCTACTTGAGCAAATGATCTCTACTAGATTAAAGGCGGGGTCCACAGTGCACAGACCCTCCGATGCTATATGATGCTGGGCACAAAGAAATGTTTAAATCATCCTTGAATGATTTATTACGGTAAACGGTTTTGTTCACCACTTGGAAGAATTATGCTAAGAGGGAAAAATTATAATCCTCTGGCATGAAAACTTATTGTCATTTAAAAGCTGAGAGATTGGTAGGAAAACATGAAATGTAAGTACTAAGGAAAATGTAAATAAATGAATTTTTAAAGCTGTCTTTCAGGATGACCTTTGAAGATGACTAGACACGTGATTCAAACGCTAAAATTTATAAACAAACATTAAAAAAAAAAAGTCTAGTAACAAAATCAGCAGGTGATAAGAACGAAAACTTGATCTTAAACGTCAACCCAATCTGAAACCAGGTTACTCCCTAAACACTTCAGCTCATTTAATATTCATAACACCACTACGAGGTAGATTTTAACTCTATTTCATATCAGCTGAGGTTCAGAGAGGTGAAGTAGCTTGCCTAACCAGTATATGGCAGATTGGGCATTCAAAATCAAATCTGTATGACTCCAAGTCTGGACTGCGCCTAGTAGTAACAGCAACCCTGTTATCATTTACACAGTGTTCCTATGTGTGTTATTATACTAAGGGCTTTAAATGCATGATCTCATTTAATTTCATGAGTAGAGACTACTAGTATCTTCATTTTACAGAAAGGAACAGGCTTAATAAAAGTTAAGTAATATGTCCAAAGTCACAGAGATGGTAATGAGCAAAGGCAGCACTCAAAACATAATGCACCTGACTCAAGATACACCCATGTGGCCATAATTCTTATTCTGCTATTTCTATTAACATGTGACTAACCTTTAACAGAACTCTCGGACATACTTCTTAGGTACATTTTTCCTTTCTATTCTATGCATCACCAAGAATTCAACAGCTCTCTTCATTAGTGTCTGTTTTCTTCAGTTCAGGTATGAAAACTGCACTTTGCCTTTCAGAGTTTAAGCTTTTCATTTTTAACTAAAGTACAAGACTAATAGGAGTTATACTTCCCATATATTTAACTTCTGATCACATAATTTGCATTATCAAAACACCAATTCTCTGATGATTTCTACAACAGATTTAACTATCAGAATCGATCCCGCTCTCCATGTATGTCAAGCTATCTAAACCAGTGGTTCTCAACCCTGACTGCACATTATACTCATTGGAGAACAAAAAAAATAATGCCCATGCACTATGTCTCCCAACTGAGTCGATACAGAGGTGGGGCCCAGGCACCTGGACGTTGGTAGCGTTAAACAACTCCCAGGTAGTTCTAATAAAAAGCCAGTTGAGGATCATTGTGTTAACTTGATAAATCTGCTCCTGGAAATTTTCACTAGTTTCTTACTCTAATGAGCAGCAGTGTTCTAGTTACGCTAGAAATGACAGAAAATAGGGGAAAGAGGAATACAATGCACACTGTGTTGACTAATATGAAAACATTACTAATCACTAGAAAAATATCTTTAATGAAAACCAAAACATTAAAACATGTAATTTAAAGTCACACCATAATTTGTAATACATTAGTAAAGACCACATGTGTTGGAAGTAATTAATGCAATGTTCATTTACTTTGTAATTTACAGAGGCTGGATAAGGAGTTTCACTTAAGTTCTTAGAAAAGGAAATTTGGGAAAAGTCAAAATATGGCAAATAACATAAGTTGTTGTTATTAAATATGTTAAGTAAATTAAAAGTAAAACTTACTAGATAAATATGGTCCTTGATTGGCCATATATGATTTAAATTCATATACTAAATCAACTTATATTTCAAGTAATAACCACATCTTTCTTCAAATGGCAATATTAAGTCATTCATAAAACTGAAAGTACACCTTTTTAAATAATAAGTCCACACATTAAAATACAAATATAGCCCTGGCTGGTATAGCTCAGTGGATTGAACGTGGGCCTGTGAACCAAAAAACTGAGGTTCGATTCCCAGTCAGGGCACATGCCTGGGTTGCAGGCCAGTTCCCAGCTGTGGACACACAGAGGCAACCGCACATTGATATTTCTCTCCCTTTTTCCTTCCCTTTCCCTCTAAAGACAAAATAAATATAAAATAAGATACAAATATACAAAATAAGTAGATGAGGCTCCTGATTCTTTTAGCACTGTAGATTCATTAATTAGCCTTATTAGAGATCTTCCTATTGTTACTTTTAATTGACTATTGTCATTGAATATATCAGTCTTATTCCAGCAGTTTTCATTTCAGTGATATCAATTTAAGAAAAAGAAAATACTCTTTTAGAAGTCTTCTTAAGTATTATAACATGATTATAAATTTCATGATTATAGATTTCATGATCAGTCAGAATGCTGACTGATCATTGCCAAGTGGCTTCAGGTAAATATATAGTGTTTAATAATTTTTAAAGTACTTTCCTATTTTGTCTCATTTAATACTCAAAACCACACTGTGAATTGAGGAGAGTTTCAGTGGTGTTAACTTGCTAAAAGTCGCTTAGCTAGTACATGTTAAGAGCTGCATTAGATGGCTGATAACTTCCCAAACTTGAGGGGAGAGATGAACATCCAGATTCATGAAGGCCAAAGGACCCCAAATATGTTGAACCCTAAAAGGGCTACACCAAGATACTATAATTAAATGGTCAAAAGTCAAAGACACAGAGAATTTTGAAAGCAGCAAGAGAAAACCAACTTGTAACATACAAGAGGCCCCTGTAAGACTATCAGGATATTTCTCAATAGAAACTTTGCAGGCCAGGAGAGAGTGGGATGATATACTCAAAATATTGAAAGAAAAAATATTATATCCAGCAGAGCTGTCCTTCATAAATGAAGGAGACAAAAAGACATTTTTAAACAAATAAAAGGTTAGTGATTTCATCACTACTTGACCTGCCTTATAAGAAATGATAAGGGCATTTTTCAAGCTGACATAAAAGAATGCTAATTAATATTGTAAAGACATATAAATTTGTAGAAATCACTGGTGATGGTAAATACATAGCAAAACAGATTCTACAACATTGTGGTATACAATTCACTTGCAACTCTAGTTTAAAAGATAAAAAAATAAACATACTAAAAATAACCTTAGCCACAGTACTTTGTTATTAGATAAAAAAATATAAAAAAGATGTAAATTGTGATATCAATAGCCTAAAACGTGATGGTGGGAGAAGTAAAAGTATACAGTTTCTTTATATTATTGAAGTTCTTATCAGCTTAAAACAGGATGATAGAAATATATTTTATGTAAGCCTCAGGGTAACCACAAGGGAGAAATCTGTAGTAAATACACAAAAGATTATGATAAAAGAGTCAGAGCATATCACCATAAAAAGCCATCAAATCACAAAGGACAACAGCAAGACAGGACGAAAGGAACAGAGGATCTACAAAACAGTCAGAAAACAATGATCAAAATGACAATAGTAAGTCTTTACCTATCAATAGTTACTTTAAATGTAAATGGATAAATTCTCCAACCAAACACAAAGAATGGCAGAATAAATAAAATACAATGAAAATCCAATGGTATGTTGCCTATAAGAGACTCATTTTAGCCTTATAGACATGTACAGACTGAGTGTGAAAAGATGGATAAAGATATTTCAAGAAAATGGTAACCAAAAGAAAGCAGAGGGTAGCTATACTTGTATCAGACAAAAGAGACTTGAAACTAAAAATGGTCTAAAGAGACAAAAATCTCATTGTATTATGATAAAGGAGTCAACCTAGCCCTGGCCATTGTGGCTCAGCTGTCTGGGTGTCATCCCCCAAAGTGAAAGGTTACCAGTTCAATTCCCAGTCAGAGCACATGCCTGGGTTGGAGGTTGGGTCCCGATCCAGGTGTGTACAAGAGGCAACAGATCAATGTTTCTCTCTCACACTGATATTTCTCACCCTCTCTTTCACACTCACTTCCCTCTCTCTAGAAATAAATAAATAAAATCTTAAAAAAGAGTCAATATATCAAAAAGATTTAATAATTGTAAATATTTATGCACCCAACATTGAAGCACCTAACTACACAAAGCAAATATTAACAGAACTAAAAGGAAACATAAACAGCAAAACAATAATTGCTTGGGACTTTAATATCCCACTTGCAACAATGGAGAGATCAAAAACAATAAGCACACAGACTTGCACACAACACTATACAGCAAATGGACCTACCATACAGAGAACCATCCATCCAACCAACAGCAGCAGACTACATATTCCTCTCAGGTACACACAGAACATTTTCAACAGTAGATCATCTCTTAGGCAATAAAATAATTCTCAAGAAATTCAAGATAGCATTATATTATCTTTCTGATCTCAATGGTATGAAACTATAAATCAGTAACAGGAGAAAACTAGAAAATTTACAAATAAATGGAAATTAACAACACAATTTTTAACAGCCAGAGGAGCAAAGAAGAAATCAAAAGAAAAATTTAAAAAATATCTTGAGAGTAATGAAAATGGAAACAATATACAATGTACCAAAACATATGGAATATAGCAAAAGCAGTTCTAATATGAAACTTTATAGCCATAAGCACAGACATCAAGAAAAAGAAAAATATCAAATAAACAACCTAATTTTACAACTCAAGGAACTGGACAAAGAACAACTAAGTCTAGGGCTAGCAAATGAACATAATAAAGATCAGAGCAGAAATATATGAAATAGGGAATAAAAAACAATAGGAAAGATCAACAACACTAAGTGTTGATTCTGTGAAAAGATAACTAAATCAGAAAAAAGAGAGAGAGGATCCAAATAAAATTATAAATCAAAGGGAGACATTACATCTGATAACACAGAAATACAAAGATTTATAAGAGACTGCTATGAATAATCATGCACCAACAAACTGGACAACCTATTAGAAATGGATAAGTTCCTAGAAACACACAACTGACCAAAACTGAATAGTAAACAAACAGAAAATCTGAAAAGACCAATAATGAGTAAGGCAATTGAATCAGATTGTATCCCAACAAAGGAAAGCTCAGGAACAGATGATGAATTCTACCAAACACATAATGAAGAATTAACATCAATTTGTTTTTCAAACTCTGAACCAAAAATTGAAGAAAAGGGAACACTTCCAAATTCATTTATGAGGCACTTCCCTGATAGCAAAGCCAGCTAAGGACACTAGAAGAAAACCACAGACCAATATCCCTGATACAGATGCAAAAATTCTGAACAAATTATTAGGAAACCAAATTCAAAAGCACATTATAAGGATCATACCCCATGATCAAGTGGGATTAATCCCTGGGATGCAAGAATGATTCAATGTATATAAATCAACATGACATATCACATTAATAGAAAGAAAAGTATAAATCATATGGTCATCTCAACAGATGCAGAAAAAAGTATTTGCCAAAACTCAATATCCATTCATGATAAACTCTCAACTAATAGTATAGAAAGAACACATCTCAACACAATAAAGGCCATAGATGACAAAGCCATAGGTAGCATCATACTCCTTAGAGGAGAGGAAAAGGTTGAAAGCTTTTCCTCTAAGATCAGGAACAGATAAGGTGCCTGTTCTCACCATTCCTATTTAAGCACTGGAACTCCTAATCAAAGCAACAAGGCCAGAGAAAACAAATAAAATGTGTCCAACTCAGAAATTAAGAAGTAAAATGATCTCTATTTGCAGATGATGTGATCTCATACGTAGAAAATCCTAAAGACTCTTCAAAGATACTAATAAATAATTCAGTAAAGTTGCAGGATACAAAAACAACATAGAAAAACCAGTTGTGTTTCTGTATACTAACAACAAATTACCTGGAAAAAAAAAAAACAAGTAACACAATCACATTTACAATAACATCAAAAAGAATACAATACTTAGCAATAAATTTAACCACAGAGATGAAAGATCAGTACACTGAAAATTATAAGACATTAATGAAATAAATGAGGATAACACAAACAAATAGAAAGATATTCCATATACTGGAAAAATTAATATTATTAAAATATCCATACTACCCAAAGCCATCCAGTGATAATGCAATTTCTATCAAGATTCCAATGGGCTTTTTTTTTTTTTTTACAGAAATAGAAAAAACAATCCTCAAATTATCATGGAACCATAAAAGACGCTGAATAGCCAAAGCAATCCTAAGAAAGAAGAACAAAGGCGGAGGCACCACACTTCATGACTTCAAACTATATTATAAAGCTGTAGCAATAAAAATGGAATGTACTGGCATAAAAAAAAAAAGACTCAAAGACAACGGAACACAATTGACAGCACAGAAATAAACTCATGTACATACACGGTCAAGTAGTATTTTACAAAGGAGTCAATAATACTCAATGGGGAAAACATAGTCTCTTCAATAAAAGGTGCTGGGAAAACTGGATATCCACATGCAAAAGAACAAAACTGGACCCCTATCTTACACTACTCAAAAAGGAACTCAAAATGGATTAAAGACTTGAATGTAAGACCTGAAACCAAAAAATTCCTAGAAGAAAGGATAGGGGAAAAGTTCCTTGTCACTGGTCTTGGCAATTACTTCATAAATATGACACCAAAGTACCAGCAGTAAATGCAAAAATAAACAAGTGGGATTATATCAACTAAAAGTGTTCTGCACAGCCAAAGAAACACAACGAAAAGGCAACCCATGGAATGGGAGAAAATTTTGCAAATCACTGGTAAGGAGTTAATATCCAAATATATGAAGAATCTGTGCAACTCACTAACAACAACAAAAGACCAAAAAAACAAATAATTTAATTGAAATATAGGCAAGAGACTGGAATAGACATTTTTCCAAAGAAGATATTCAATGGCCAACCGGTATATGAAAAGGTGCTGAACATGACTAATTATCAAGGAAATGCAAATCAAAACCACAATGAAGTTAACACCTCAAACCTGTGAGAATGGCCAATATCGAAAAAGAACAGAGATAACAAGTGCTGGGGGGGATGAGGAGAAAGGGAGCCCTTGTGCATTGTTGGTGGAAATATAAATTGGTGCAGCTACCAAGGAAGAGAGGATGCAAGTTCCTCAAAAAATTAAAATAGATAATCAAGCAATTCCACTCTGGGTATATATCGTAAGGAAATAAAATCACTATGTCCAAGACATATCTGCACTCTGATGTTCACTGCAATATTATTTACAAGAGCCAAGCCATGGAAACAATGTACATGTCCACTGAAGAATGAAAAAAGAAAATGTGGTATATACATGTACATATACAATGGAATATTATTCAGCCATAAACAGAAGGAAATCTTGCCCTTTGTGACAACATGGATGAACCTTGGGGCATTGTGCTAAGTGAAATAATTCAGACAGAGAAAGACTAATACTGTGTGATCTCACTTTTTTTGTGATCTCCCCAAAAAAGCACAGAATAAACCCCAAACTCACAGAAACAGGGAGCAGATTGGCATTTCCCAAGGGCAGAAGGAAGGAGGACAAAAGGTGAAGGTGGTCAAAGGGTACAAACTTCCAGTTATGAGTAAGTTCTAGAGATGTAGCTACAGCATGTAGCTATAATAACACTGTATCATATATTTGAAAGTTGCCAGGAGAGTAAAAGTTCTCACACATACCCCTCATTCTTTAAAAAATAATTGTAACTTTGTAAAATGACAGATGTATTAACTAACCTTGTATGGTAATCATATATATATATATATATATATATATATATATAATTATTATGGCCCTGGCTAGTATGGCTCAGTGGATTGAGTGCCAGCCTGTGAACCAAAGGGTTGCTAGTTCAATTCCCAGTCAGGGCACATGCCTGGGTTGCAGGCCTGGTCCCCAGTACGGGGTGCATAAGAGGCAACCACACATTGATGTTTCTCTCCTGTTTCTCCTTCCCTTCCCCTCTCTCTAAAAATAAATAAATAAAATTTTAAAAAATCATTATGTTGTACATTTTAAACTTATACATGTAATTTGTATCTCAAATGTGAAAAACATTTTCAAAATAAAGAAGGAAGAAAGTTTTCTATTACTTCTCAAAAAAACATTGAGTTGCAATGTTATGTCTTCCTATTTCTGGTCCAATGTTTCTTCTACTCCAAACTGCTTCTTTAATTCACAGAACAATTAGAAGAGTGGCTATGATTCAATATCTTAGAATCTACATATTTATAAAGTGAGACAGGCCTGTAAACTTGACAGGGAGCTAAGCTGATAATTTTTTGAAAAATCAGATAACACATGGGAACAGCCATTACAGATCATTTTGGTAACTAACAAGTATACTGTTTCATTGCTGTTAGATTGCTCTTCAAGTTCTGAAGTTCAAGGGCCCTGGGAATTTCTAATTCATGTTCCAAACTCTTCTTGATTGTTAATGTTGATTCAATAATCCACATTTTCAAGTGCAAAAAGAGAAGAAATATAGTACTACGTTCACTGGCAAGGGCTGAATTGGAAAAGCGTCAGAGCAGTTTAGACAGTGAAGTAGAAAGGGGATAAATGGTCAAATGGTCAGTAAGCTAATTATCACTAAGTGTTTATGTAATCTTTCCTTTGTGCTTTGAAGTCTCACTCACACGTAATGGGTACATATTCAGATTTCAGTAGTGGAAAGACAGACAATAGGAAAAACTTATAAAAGAAAATCAAGTTTTACAATTTTAGATCCTGGGCTAAATACTGTTCTATATTGTTTATTCCTAGTAAGCAGGAAGATACAGTAGAGGAAGCAAAGTTTCCAAATGTTATATACACACAGGTTCAAATTCCAATTCTCTAAATTTATTTTTAGGAAGGTGGATTAACGTTCTGTGCCAGTTTAGTCATCTGTGCAATGGGGTTGATGAAAAGATTAAACCAGAATGTAAAGTGCTGAAATAGTAGATATTTAATGTTCATTCCCTTCACACTTCACTACCCATCACTGAAATTATCATTAAAACCCAGATTTACAGATGGCAGTTTGTACTCTCAGATAAAAGATGAAAAATAAATTATTTTTGTATGATCAAAGAATGTGCAACAAAATGGGCTGTTTGATCTGTCATTTAAATGAGATAATATTCTAAAGGAATAAATCAAAAGAAATATTGGAGAAATAGGAGTAACAAAGAAAAGAATCAGAAATCAGGTGGTAAATATTAAATCAGATATGAATATAACAATCTATGAAAATTTTCCAAGTGTGAAAACTAAGTGGTTGATTGAGGGTAGTCCTCATAGTGTGCAAAAAAGATAAGGAAAGAATACCACAAGGTACATTCTATATAGTCCACAAATGGAAAAAAAGCAGGAAATAATGTTCTTCAACAGATGGTACTATACAACTAAGAGTTTAATACAAAAACAATAAAAGCATATATTCTGTTAGCATTCAAGTCTGTTTTTCTATTACTATAACAAAAAAAACAATGAGACTCAACCAAGGTCAAGACATAAAAAAATTAATGAAAATCTAGAATGGGAGATGGTAAAGAAATCTGAAATTATTCCACACACTAAGAAAGTATTCAGTTTATAAGAATATACCCACCCTTAAAATGAATCTTGGCTTGTTGTCTTATTACAAATTGAGATGCAAATAGATACCAGCTAATCAGTTAATTGAATATCATGTCCTTATCACTATCCCTCTCATCCCATACAAATGGAATCTGTCAATTTAAACTAACTATAACTAGAAATAAACATCTCATCTTCAGTGTAAAAATAGAATTAGACATTAATCCAATCCTTTTATTTAAAATAAATGTGGAAATCAAGACCTAGAAATCAACATTACAAATTAGTTAAGGGGAAGAATTTGATTTCTATTTTTAAAACCATTGTTAGAACATCCAGTTCTACATTATGAGGTTCTTTCCTCCCCACTTTTTTTTGGAGGGGTATAGTGCACTGATTTTCTTATAGGTATCTAGCAGTAAACCCTAAGGCCTTTTCTGAAGGGAACTGGGTAGCCTACAGCCCATGTCTAAGTGATGGGCCTAAAGGCAAGGTTGGTGCTTCATGACCACATATCCTAAACACAATTGATTAAACGAGGATTGGGCACTTGACCCTCCATACGATGAATCCTGGCACAAAAAGGTTAGCTAAATCAACTGGTTTTCCTTTCTAGGAAATATGAACAGGACATACTAGGATCATTTACCATGTACCTCAAAGCAGAATCTTTTTTTTTTTTTTGGCAAACTCTAAAAGGTCATGATGTGGTAGACATGTGGCCCTCATCAGATTCCACGTGCAAAAGAAAAGTATAAAAGGGCAGGAACTCCAGCAAACAGAGAAGAGCATGCACCAGCACAGAGACAATCGAGGAAGCTCTGAGAAAGACTGCATGGTCCAGCAGAACGAGAGTAACTGCTCCTGGGTGCTGCCTTGTTTCCTGACAGCCATTTCCACAACCACTTAAAATAAACCTACCTCTGAATGAGTTGCTCTTCCTTGGTACCAAAAAAGCTAAATCAGAATAGAAATATTAAATAACTATTTAAATATATAATCATGTGATTATGTATATGATAACAAACCATTCCCAAAATGTATTTGCTTTAAGTGAAAGGAGCTGAACATTTTAGGGAGTTCTCTAGGAACTGTGTGTGAGGTTGGTACAATTGATTATCATGGAAATCAATTTCCTTAAAATGAACAGCAGAATAAATTTGAGAGCTGACATGCAAGTCTCTGAGAGGCATTGAGCTTAATGAATATACCCACATGGTGGAGAATAAACTGAGTAGGAAGAATAGAGAAAACTGAGAATAAAGCCAGCTGCCAGGTCAGGTGCGCACTCTCTTTATAGACAACACAATTCCTTACTCATCTATTATACTTCTATCTCTCCTCTCCCTTCCCCTTTCCAAATTATCCTATTTTGGTTCTGAACAATTGCAACCACTACCCCTGTTGCCATCAAGGGAAAGAACAGCTCACAATATTTATTTTATGAACATTTTATGCCAGTGGGAGATGTAGGAACAGTGGCAATTTACCCTCACTACGATGACAGCTTTCAGGTAGCACTTGTTTCCCAAGAGTCAGACAGTCCACATCTCACAGGACCTACAACACCCTTATCATGCATTTCCAGGAGACACCACTATTTACATATATGGTGGACAAACCCATTCTTTATTTGGACAAATAAAAAAGGGAGCTCCTAGCATATTATGACAATACAGAGTCAGACAATACAATGAGATATGATACATCAATAACTTTACTTATCTGGAAAACTAATTGGGAACCAAGAGATAACACATGAAAAAATTCACAAGAGGAAATACAACAGTAAACAAACATGAAAAAAATGCTGAACCTTGCTAGTAATAAATGTAATAATGAAGTAATGTCATCAGACTAATTAGCAAAGAGAATTTTATAACAATAATATACCACACTACTAAAGATATGGTGAATCAACTTTAAACAAATTATTGATAATAATATAAACTAATACAACCTATTGGAAATCAACTCAGCAATCTATACTGAGAACCATATGCCTTTCTATATCCTTGGTCCTCACGATTACACTTGAGACTGTAACTTAAGAATCCTAAATACAGAAAAAAAAAGTGTTATCTCAAAGGTTTTTATTCCAAGATTATTTCTAATGCAACAATAAATGTATGGGTAAATAACACAACATTCAACTGCTGGGCTACTAAAAAAATAATTCATAAATCATTAAGTAATTTCTATAATGACATGAAAAATGTTTATTAATAGAAAGTAAAAAATTACTTAAAAAGTTGTGTATAGAGAACTACAAATAAGTAAAAATTATATGTATAAGATAAAGGCAAAATTATTAAATGAAAAAGACTGGCATGAAATAATGAAAAGCTAGCAGTGTATTAAGGTGTTAGGATTATGAGCCCTTTTTTATTTTCTCTTAAAAATTTTTTCAATATTGTAGATACATTACCTTTATAAGAAAAATAATGAACATCTCCAACAGTATAATTGTTTGAAGTCATAAATAGGGCACAGAAAAAGACCCCAGAGAATTTAATATATTATGTTACAATGCTTGCTACTCATAATAATGACAGAACCATCAAAAGCTTAAATTACACCTTTTATTTTACTTTTTAAGATGGCAAGAAGGTGTGAAATACAGTTAAGTTTTTTTGTAAAAATGCTTACAGGTTATGGGACTTAAAAGGTTAAGTTTTAGTTACAGAAAACTGATAAAATTATAGCAATTTTTGCCCAGATTATACCATTAAAATGAATATAAATGATACAATGATATAAAGATAATTTTGAAAATAAATAAAAAATCTTAATAGTAATAAAAAAAACTGACTCAAAGCAGAATTAAACCAGAAAAGTTATTTTCTAAGCCCAGAGACCAAGCATCAAAGAAAAAAGGCTGTCCTAAAATAAGAAAGAGATAGAGACAGACAAGTTGGAAATAATTTTTAATAACGCTATAATAACAAGTTAATGTTAAAACATTTAAATGTTTAAACAAAATATTGAGATATATAAACACATTGAGAATACTACAAAATTTAAAACAAGAATATCACAATTTATTTAATATAAAAAAATTCTAAATTAGTATAACTGTTTTGAAAACTATTTTGAAATAATCTATTTATAACTAAACATAAAACTAAGGAATTTTTTCCAAGCATCTCTCATTAACTACCTAATTTTTCAAAACATTGATGCATAATTATTTTAGCAGTATCATTAAGAAAAAATAATTAAATAGCTCAGTTAAATTATATATGGAACTAGAAAAAAAAATCCCACAAAAACGTAAAAAAGCCAACAGCAAATTAAAACAAATGTTAGCTTAGAAACGGGGTTCTATAATCATCTACAACAGTTCTCAAGACTTTTGAAGTAAGAAGTTCTATAGAATCTCTCAATAACTAAATATTTTAAGCAAAAATTACCAATGTATAAGAAAATTCCAACTGCAAAAATAAGTGAACATACTACAAATAACTTAAATTTGTCATTTAACACATCCTGAACTGAAAAGGTTAGAGTTCTAGTACTTTTCATTTTGTGAATCAATCATTTGTATAATATGCTATATTACTATTTATGAAAATAACTCATAAATCATTTAAGTGATCTAAAACTAAGAGGTTTATAAAATAGTAAATAAAAACTGTTTAAGATTAAAAAATTCTGTTAAAATTGTCAATAGATTCTTCTAAATATATTTTTTCTGACTAAAGAAGCTAATACAATAACTAAGAAGAGATGGAAAGAAAATATGTGCTTACATATTATTTTGAAACAAATGGTATAGTCTGTGTGCTTATTGAGTCTATGCGGCAGATGCCATCTATGACTGCACACTTAAAACTGGTGGACACAGGAGTCTAATAAACTGCCTCAAAAGCACACACTGTTTCCATGGCACTGAACTGATTCTTAAAAAATAAATTCATTTATCATTAAATAAATTTTTCTAATAATTTTCCTGGAGTAGGGTTAGAGACACAAAAAGCAAATCTTTCTCTACAGTCACATGAAAGAATATCCCAATTAAAAAAATTTCATACGGTAACTAATCACTATTATAAATAGTTAGTAAAATACATTCTCCAGTCAACTTGTCATAATAATTGTTATAAGAGTTGCATACATATTCTAGAAGGAAGAAACTCCAGAAATTAAATCAATAAGCAAACATTTATTAGGCACTTCTATATGCAGAATTTTATAGCTGGAAAACTACAACTACAATAAGTCTGGAATGAGAGGGGTGAACGAGGAAATTCCTAAGATCTCTTTGTTGCTAAATTCAGTAATTCAATATGTGGCTGGGCATTTGATAAACTTAACTCAAAAGCATTGGAGATACATGGTACATATAATTCCCAGAATCAGAAAATTATCATTTTACCTGAAATCACAATTTTGTCCTGGCTGCTGAGCAGTTTTTAAGCTCTACTAGAATCTGACTGCAGTGTGAATGGATAGATTGTATTTTATAAATAAAAATTGCCTGCTGTGCACCGTATCAGCAAGTACCAACATCAAAACAAAGCCTTTAACCCCCTAAGATGTAAGGTTAAAATAAAGCTAGGGTTTTTACGGGAGGCTTTTCCTTTCTATGCCTCAGCTGTTTGTTTAAGGTTCCCCTTCAAATTCCTACATTAAATCTTAAACAACTATATCACTCTCTCAATTCTGAGCTTACAATACTCCGGAAAAACCTTTACTTTTATAGTTTCTCCACTGATTCATTCTTGACTAACTGGTGGTGGTGGTGGCAGAGGGAGTGTCACACCAAGGGAAGGATGTTACTTGGGGAAGAAACACAGACACTTCAGGTCTCCGCCACAGTCTTTCTGAAGCTAACAAGCGCAGTGGAACTTCATAGGGGTTTAGGACAAAAGGCCTCTGACTGCAGGTCTTAAAGTCTTCTGTGCCATGAAGAGCCAAAATAACATCAGTAAAAAAGGAGAATCAGAGATCTGGGGCTCTTGTCTTAGTTCTTCTCTGCAGGAAGAATAGCTAGCTGGGCAACCCTGTACAAATCACTCACACTCATTTGGTTCATTTCCTCACCTATAAAGCAACTAAACACTATCTATCGTCCTTTCAGCTTCTAGAAGTAAAACATTTAGTTGATTGTAAATAATTTACCTATATAAAAGCCAGTCTTACTTTTTTTTTTCCCTTACTTGCTACTGAAATTCTCCAAGTCTTCAGTGAAGCTTGTATTCAATTCCATTGTTCAGGTATAGTTCTGGGACTACTAAGTTACCTAAGTGAGGACTACATGTCACTTGATTCTTTCAACAAATACTTGGGCTCCTGTTAAAGGGCACAGTGCTGAACCAGGCTTAGGTCACTTCTTAAAGAAGTCACATTCAGTATTAAGAACAATCTTTAATTGAAAACGTTAGAAAATTTTTCATCGTAACTTGGGTCTCAGTATCCAACAGAATTCTCTACCCCATTATCCCCCCAAACTGTGTTTAACAAAAAACTGTATATAACATTATTGAACTAAAAATCCCAATTTCTGCTCTAGAGCACTTGTGGCTTCAATGATTCACTGTTTAATGCTCTCTTCCTGAATTAAGTTTATTTCTAATATTTCATAATATTTTCTAATAAAAGTTTGACAAGCAGCATTTTATGAAGCAAACTCTTTTTGAAACAGATCAGGATCCTTAGACCTTGTCCACAAATTGCCAATTAAATTCTGCTACACAACAATTATTCCAGGTATTTTATTTTACTTTTCTAAACAATCAACACCAATAACTCTGAAAACATCATTTATACCAAAGACTAGTAAATTTTACATATAAACTTTAAATATCTCCACTTTTTTTGCTCTTCCTTCTGTCCTAATGCCCATGAGGAGACATATTAAGCCCTGATCCATCATTACAAAGAGTTCTAATCCAGGTCTAGACAGACATTTAAAACTGGTTTTTCATATGACTGTCATTACCTCTAATCACTGGCTGCTCTTTTTCAGTCTCCTTTGCTGGCTCCTCCACCTCTGAATATCCTAAGTCCCTTTCTTTTCTGTATCTACATAATCTTGTTAAGTATGTGCCATTAAATAGCAGTCTGAATTCCAGACTCAAGTACCCAACGTCTTATAAGACACATATATCCACTTGTTTGTTAAATGGGAATCTCAATCATGGCTGGCTAATGCAGAACTCTTGATTCTCTTCCCCACCCCATTCAAATCTGTTCCTCCTCTGGTTGCCTAATATCACTAAATGCCTAATATTCATTTGTTCAAGTCAAATACCAATGGGTCATCCTTAATTTTGGGTCCCATATCCCACATTCAAACCATCAGCCAGTTTTGTCAAAATATACCCTCTGACCACTTCCCTCTCCCTCTACTCTCCACCCTAGTCCAGACACCATGTTCTACAAGAGTATGGTCTACTACAATAGACTTCCCTGTCTTCTATCTCCTTATAGTTCAATTTCTGAGATAAAATAGCAAAAATGATGCTATTAAAGCTTCAATCAAATCATGTCTTCTCTCTGTCAAAACCTTCCAGTGGTTTCTCATCACATTTAAAGTATAACCTCATATCTTTACGCCAGCCTACAAAATTGCACATAATCTGGGCTTCTGCCTACCTCCCTGAACTAATTTCCTAGCAGTTTCTGCCCCCTGCTTTCACTATGTTCCATTCTTCTTCTTTTTTTTTTTTGTAGTTCTCTGATGTTATGCTTGTTCCCACCTAGAAGTCTTTACTTTTGCATACTCTTTCTTCAAATATTCATGTAGTTCACTCCTTCTCATTCAGATTGCTGGCCAAATACGATAAAGGCAGTGTTCTCTTCCCTTTCACTCTACCCCATTATTCTCCAGTTCCTCTCGTTGCTTTAGTTTGAACCTGTGTCTTTTCTTTCTCCTTTCTCTTCACAAAAAAAATCTTTAAAGGAAAATTATTATATGACTGTTTCTCACTGTATATAAAAAAGTAAACAATACAGATGAAATTCAAGTTCCCTGCAAGTACCTCTCCTAATCCTAGTCATCTCCCTGAAGGTACTCTAATATTCATTTGATTCATAACCATATAGAGTTGTTTTCTTGTACATTTAAATATATGTTTCTGAAAAAATAAAGAGTTTTATTTCTGTCCTATAAAACTCATTCAAAATATGTCTTAGCTTTCCTACTCATTATATACGAGGGGGAAATCCCCAAAACTGGAATTTATTAAAAATTGTATATTTATTCTTACATGTTTAAACTTCAGTCACCTTCAAAGTACTCTCCATTTGATGCAATATACCTATCAAGATGTTTTTTCTACTGCTCAAATCAGTTTTTGAACTCGTCAATTTTTATGCTTCTGCCTTTTTGTGTTACGCCTCTTCCACATCAGCAAAACGTTTCTCTTTGAGGACTATTTTCATCAGGGGAACAAAAAAAGTCACATGGGGTGAGATTGGGGGAATAGGGAGGTGGAGCGTGGGGGTCATGCTGTTTTTTGGTCAAACACTGCTGAACACTCAGCACATGTAGTCAGGGGCACTTATAAATCACCCATCATGACATGGGCAAACATGTTGAAAGAGTCTTAAAAAAAAAATTCACCGAAGCCGAATGCAGCCTCTTACAACAAGGCCAGCTGGTACACTGATACAGATGGATTCCTAGAACACTCACCTACTAGGGGAAGCCTGCACTACAAAGGGCTGGCCCTCCAGAAGATAATTCCAGTTTTTTTTGGTCTCCCCTCATATAGCTGTATTTCATGACTAACTGCAGTATGGATTATTGATGAACACCCAACCTCTTTAGAATTTTGTACCACTGGAAGCAATTTATTCATTTAACAAATAATTACAAAGTGCCTACTATATTCTAGGCCAGAGGTGTCCAACCTGTGGCCCACAGGCTGCATGCAGCTCCGGATGGCTATGAATGGGGCCCAACACAAAATCGTAAATTTACTTAAAACATGAGATTTTTTTGTGTGTGTGTGATTATGTGTAGCAGTGTATTTAATGTGTGGTCCAAGACAACTCTTCATCTTCCAGTGTGCCCCAGAGACACCAAAAGGTTAGACAGCCCTGTTCTAGACACTGTTCCAGTCTGCTGCAATAAATAAAACAAAGACCTTTGCCCTCTTGGAGCTTACATTCTTGCAGGGGAAAGGCAATAAACAGAATATATAGAGCAAACTTTTTCTGCAAAGCGCCAAACAGTAAATATTCTAAGCTTTGCAGATGTAGCGTGTATCCTTTGTTTTGTAACCCTTTAAAAATGCAAAAACCATTCTTAACTCACAGGCTACATAAAAATTGGTCACAGGGCAATGGAGCTCTAGATTGATGACCCCCAATATTAGTATATTAGAAAGAAGTATGTGCTATGCAAAAAATAGAGAATCCAGGATAAAGACGATGGGAGAGGGTAGGATGCAGTATTAAATAGGGTACTTAAAGAAAGTGAGATCTAAGCAAAGACATGAAGGTAAGGCCAGTGAACCTAGTAGATATTTGGAAGAAGTACAATCCAGACAGCTGAATTAGCTAAAGCAAAGGCCCTAAAGTAGGAACATGACTGATGTGTTTATGATGTAACAAGGAGGCCAGTGAGCAAGGAGGTAAAGTGGTAATGGGAAATGAGGTCAGGTGAAGGGGAGGCTGTTGGCCAGATTATGGAGAGCCTTGTAAGCCATTCTAAGAACTAGATTTTCTCTGAGTGAAAGTGGGAGTCACAGCAGGGCTTTGAGTACAGAAGTGACAAGAACTGTCTTAACTTGAAAAGGGCTTGCTCCAGCTACTATATTGAGAAAAGACTGTGGGAGGGGCTAGGATAGAATGGGGAGACCAAGTAGTAACCTATTTAAGTAATCCAAGGAGATCTGACAGTAGCGGTTTGAACCATGGTGGCAGTTGAAAAGATGGTGAGACATAGTAAGATTCTGGATGTATTATGATTTTTTTTTTTAAAAAAGGGAAAAAAACAGGTTGTCCTAAGAGAATATTTTTGAAGAGTCAAAGAAAAAGTCAAGTCAAGAATAACTCTAAGATTTTAGCCTGAGCTACCGGGAAGACAGAATTGCCACTAATATACAGAAACGGGGATAGCAATGGGCAGGCAATTTAGGAGTTTGGATTAGGACATGAGGTGTTTAATGTTTAGACATTTAGGTAGAGATGTTAAATAGGCAGTCAGTTTAACATATGAGATCGAAGTTAGAGAAGTCACCTAAATTTCAGCAGTGCTGGCATTTAAATGATATTTAAAGCCACAAAGCTGAATGAGATTACCAATGGACTAAGTATAGACAGGAAAATTTAAAAAACACACAAACAGACAGATAAACAAAAACAAGGACTGATCCCAGGGCTCTCCAACATTAAGAGATTTGTGAGAAGAAAGACAAAGGAGAATCATAAGGAGCCAGCGCTGAGGCAGTAAGTAACTGGGGGTATTTTTCAACCTGGAAAACAAAGAAGAAAGTGTTTCAAAGATACAGGAGCAAATAGCTGTGTCAAATGCTGTGGAGAAGTCAAGATGGACAGAATGAATGTACGATATGGCATGTGGCAACGTGGAAGTTACGGAGAATCTGAGGAGCTGCTTCAGTGGGAATGGGACAGACAAAGGCCTGACTGGAAGCGGGTTTAATAGAGCACCAAAGGTGAAAACATGGTAATAAGAAGTGTAGACAACATTTTCAAGGAATTAAAAAAACAACAAAAAACAAGGAGGATAGGACTTCTGGCCAAGATGGAGGCATAGGTGGACACACTGTGCCTCTTCCCACAACGAAAATTAAAGACAACAAAGATTTAGAAACAAGAAAACAACCAGAAATGATAGAAAATTGAACTGTATGGAAGTCCAACAACCATTCATCCAGACCAGTAAGAGGGGTGGAGTCGTGGCAGGAAAAAGTGGAGGTTGGTGGACCCAGGTGCACAGGCAGTGGCTAGCAGACCCCAGGTGCACAGGCAGCGGCTAGTGGACCCCAGGCACAGGGTGGCAACTGTGCAGACCCAGTGAGGCTGCGCAAGGTGGCTGGCTGACCAGGTGGTCCCACATTCACCCACAGATAATCTAGGTGAAGGGGAAGCGGCAGAAGGGACTGGAATTCGAGAGAGAGCAGAGCAAGCCCCATTGTTCCCTCTCGGGCCTCGCCCCCACATATAGCGTCACTACCCAGCCATGGGGGCTGCCCCGCCCTGGGGAACACCTAAGGCTCCACCCCTCACTATGTAACAGCTGCAACCAGACCAAAAAAAACCCACCAAAAATGACTCAAATGGGAGAACAAATCAAAGCCCCAGAGCCAATTCATCTAAGCAACCAAGAGATAGCCAACCTATCAGATGCACAGTTCAAAGCACTGGTGATCAGGATGCTCACAGAATTGTTTAATTTTGCTCACAAATTAGATGAATAAATGAAGGCTACACTAAGTGAAATGAAGGAAAATGCACAGGGAACTAATAGAGATGGGAGGAAAACTGGGACTCAAATCAATGGAGTGGACCAAAAGGAAGAAACAAACAAATAAACAAACAAACAAACAAACAAAAGAAGGAAGAAACAAGAATTCAAAAAAAATGAGGAGAGGCTTAGGAACCTCCAGGACATCTTTAAACGTCCCAACATCTGAATTATAGGGGTACCAGAAGGGGAAGAGGAAGAACAAGTGGAAAAGTTGTTTGAACAAATAATAAAGGAGAACTTCCCCAATCTGGCAAAGGAAATAGTCTTCCAGGAAGTCCAGGAAGCTCAGAGAGTCCCAAAGAAGTTGGACCCAAGGAGGAACACACCAAGGCACATCATAATTACATTAGCCAAGATTAAAATGAAGGAGAGAATTCTAGAAGCAGCAAGGGATAAGGGGACAGTCACCTACA
>PVKU01011626.1:0-41790 GCA_004027475.1 Anoura caudifer | reverse complement strand
GCCTAGTCGCGGCTGTTATGTAGTGAGGGGTGGAGCCTTAGGTGTTCCCCAGGGTGGGACAGCCCAGTCGCTGGGTAGTGATGCTGTATGTGGGGGCGGGGTCCGAGAGGAAAGAGTGGCGCTTGCACTGCTCACTCTCAGGTTCCAGTCCCTTCCACTGCTTCCCCTTCACCTGGATTATCTGTGTGCCAATGTTGGACCACCTGGTCAGCCAGCCGCCTTGCACAGCCTCACTGGGTCTGCACAGTTGCCACCCCATGCCCGGGGTCTGCTAGCTGCCGCCTGTACACTTGGGGTCTGCTAGCCACTGCCTGTGCACGTGGTATCTGCCAGCCACTGCTGCCTGCGTGCCCAGTCCGCACCTCCACTTTTTCCTGCTGAGACTCCACCCCTCTTACCGGTCTGGATGAATGGTTGTTGGACTTCCAAACAGTTCAATTTTCTATGAGTTCTGATTGTTTTCTTGTTTCTAAATATTTGTTGTCCTTAATTTTGGTTGTGAGAGGAGGCACAGTGTGTCCACCTATGCCTCCATCTTGGCGGGAAGTCAGTGTGTTTTTTTTTTTTTTTTAAGCAAGATGGTGAATTTTTATTTTTATTATTTGTTAAATTGTCACCCAAGGATATATTTATTGATTTTAAAGAGAGGGGAATGGAGGGAAGGAGAGAGGGAAAGAGAGAAAGAGAGAAACATCCATGTGAGAAACATCAATCAGTTGCCTCCTATATGTACCCTGGCAGGGATCAAACTCAAAACCTAGATATGTGCCCTGACTGGGAACCAAACTTCCAACATTTCTGCTGGTCGATGCTCCAACCAACAGAGCCGCCCATCCAGGGCTCATATGGTATTTTTTTATCCTGATACTATCTGACACTACTTAATGATGGGGATACTTTAGGAGAAATGCATTGTTAGGTGATTTCATCATTGTGTAAACATCGTAGAGTTGTACTTACACAAACCTAGATGGTATGGCTTACTCCTGTAAATGTATGTACTATATCTTTATCTGACTGGCAGTGTTAATGGGTTTGTTTACACTACAATCACCACAAAAATGTGAGTAATGCTTTGTACTAAGACAGTGATTTTCAAGCTTTTTCATCTCATGGTACACATAAATTCATTACTAAACTTCTGTGGCATACCAAAAAATATGTATATTTTGCTAATATGACAAAAAATAGTATAATTTTGATTTATTCACACCAGATGGCTATTGTTGTGTTGACAGTTATCATTTCTTTAATATTATGGCTGTTATAATTTTTTAATTTGACAATCTAAGGGAAAAGAGGTCATTGCCCCTGACTCAATAGTCAGGTATTACATATTTTATTGTATTTGATATTTTTAAAAGATTTTATTTATTTATTTTTAGACAGAGGGGAAGGAAGGAGAAAGAGAGGGAGAGAAACATCAATGTGTGGTTGCCTCTCATGCACCCCCCTACTGGGGACCTGGCCTGCAATCCAGGTACATGCCCTGACTGGGAATTAAACTGGTGACCCTTTGGTTTGCCAGCCAACACTCAATCCACTGAGTCACACCAGCCGAGGGCTACATATTTTAAAAATTCTTGCTTCACACCAGCATGCCTCTTGCAGCACAGTGGTTGAAAATCTCTGTGCTAAGACGTTATGACAGCTAACACAGCTATGACATCTCTAAGAATAGGAATTTTTCAGCTCCATTATGATCTTATGGGACCATTATCTTATATGCACTCTGTTGACCAAAACATCCTTATATGGCACATGATTGTATTTGTTGTCAGGGTCAAAACTGGGGTGGGGTGAACAATGCACTTGCCTCAGGCACAAAATCCACAATGAACAGAATATCTAACTTTTAAATAAAGACAGAATTACTGACAGTGCTATGCTATACAGGCATATCTCATAGATATTGTGGGTTTAGTTCCAGACTACCAGAGTAAAAGGGATATCACAGTAAAGTGAGTCATAATCTTTTTGCTGGTTGAAGAGTCTTGCCAATTTGCAAAAAACTGCAATATTTGTGCAGTGCAATAAGTTGAAGTACAATAAAGCAAGGTATTAGTATCTGAGGCAAAAAAAATCAGTAATACTATGAATTTTTAAAAATTTTTGATATTTTTTCATATAATCTTATTTGTTTAAAATATTACATTAAATATTACTTATCTTGATTGCTGATTTTTTGGCTTCCTCTTAAATTTCCACCTGAGGTAAGACCCTAGCTTCTCTGACCTTAATTCTGGCCCTGCTTGTTGGTGAGATACTCTGGCTAGGTGGTTAACACAGGAAGAGGGTGGGGATGGCACTAAATTTTATTGCTAGGACAGGACAGGTGCTAAGACTGTTGTCCTAATGTCATAGGGATGGGGGGGTTTGATAGATGATGATGTGATGTTCAAGTATCCAGTTATTTCTAATTATACTTTGAGTAAAGACTCTTGTTCAGGAGATTGAAGGTAAAATGGAAAGGCTTGACAGGTGTACCAGGCATAGGAGTATGAAATTGAGTTGGTAATTTCAACTTAAGAGAGCAAGCATATAGAAAGCTGTTGATTGATGTTTTCAAGGAGGAAGCATAGTCACAAGTCTTAAAACTGTAGTACTCCAGATTAGAGTTGTGATTTCTGCTGAGAGAGATTGAAGGACATGGCTTAACATAACATGCTATTCCTAAGAAGAAAAAGGTTGATGAGAACTCATTTTTTTTGACTGAGGTACATAAGAGACAAGGGAACCCATGAGAACTTGGATTTGGTCATCCTGTTTGTCATAGGAAGAGCATGGCTCATAGAAACCAGTTTGTTAGCTTTTGCCATCCTGTGCTCCCCTTGATTATTATGATGAATGACTAAATAATAAGACATACCGAGTTTGCACTGAAGCAGGTTGAGTATTACTTACTTCTGTCAAAATGAACTCAGGTACAAAGGGTAGGAGCAGAGCCTATAGACAGAGGGTGGGGGCATGGGTGAACACTGATGGAGAGTTGAGGAAGCCTGAGGCAGGACAAATGAAATGAGTGCTAATGTTGGAAAGTGTTTTGAAGTATTTATTTTTAAACTGTTAAAGTGAAAAATCATTTTCTTCTGTTAAACCAGTCATATGTTCATCATTATAAGCAGTCATATACGTATATGCACAATGGAATAGAGTGACTATCTTCTTTACTGGTGTTCCTGTGCTTTTCCCTCCTAGAATCTCTCAATTCCAATTGTATCACAATAATTTTATTATATTTTCCAGTGGGCAAAAATGTCCACTCGTGAGTGTGTGTGTATATTTTAAATGTTTTTGAAAGGAAAATTTATTTTTGCATGTATATTTCTAGGATATATTCTTGTTTTAGATTTTAGCATAATTCTACTAAAACCTTCAGAGGCTACTTTTAATTTAAGTGCCAGAAATCATATTAAAACTATTTATATCTATTTTCATTATAGAAGAAACACTAAAGGCTTAAAAGCAATTTTTGGTACTGGAATGTGAGAAAAGTAAATGGATGATGGTAGTCAGATAGTATTCCATGAGGACAGCATCTTGAGCCTAGCTGGTAAAGCATTAGAGCTATAAAGAATGATGGACTTTGCAAAGAATCTCTGAAGAGTGGGATACAACCCTTAAAATACAAAGAAATAAAAAGAAATGGAATTCAGCAACAAACATCTTTACAGACAATAGACCTCAGCAGTACTCTGAAAGATCTTTCCTTTTTTCCCCCTTTTTAAACAGATGGTACACACTCATCAGACATATTCCGCCTTGGTCAAAGAGGACATCCAATACTGATGAATCCCATTTTCTTTCTCATGTCATATTTACCCCCAGTTCCCAAAAGAAAACTTTTGAATATACATGACATCAATGACAAGTATAAAAGTATACAAAGTATAAAAGTATACAAGTACAAAGTATACAATGACAAGTACAATTTTTGAAATAATACCAATGATTTTTAGAAAGACATTAAGAATAATCTTCCCTCCCCCATCTATTTATACCATCACAAAAAGAGGAAAAAAAATAAATCAAAGACACAGGAAATAGGAAATTAAATACAGGAAAGAGAAAAAAGGAATTGCCAGAATGAAGGCAAAGCAAAACTCCAAAGCAACAACAACTCTGTGGAAATCTCAAAGAGCAACTTTCCCAGACAAGAGCAGGACAGTAAGAGAAAACTAGAAAATTCCAGGGAGGGTGTCTGGGATGGGGAAGCAACTAATGGACTGCCTACACAGCTGACTATACAGAAGGCTGTGTTGAGAGTATCTAACCAGCTTGTTGGAAGGGGTAAATAAATGTGGTCATAAATCAAAGAACATGAATATTTTTAAAATGAGGCAATTACTAATTTCAGGAAAAATAAAAGCTTCTCACAATGAATGTGATTATAATACACTGTGTAGCAGTGAGTGATATTTACATAGTCATATTAGGGACTTACCAAATTGTGATGTGACCATGTTGTCAGTGTGGGAGGAGAAGAGAGGAGAAGCTACCAAAGAACGAATGAAGTTAATAGATAGTATCTAAAATACATTGTGTTTGTAGCCTAACAAAAAGCATGTTGTGCTGAAAAAAAACATTAAGAATAAGCTTATCACATAGAAATCAATGGAGTGGACCAGAAGGAAGAAAGAAACATCCAATCAGAAAAGAATGAAGAAACAAGAATTCAAAAAAATGAGGAGAGGCTTAGGAACCTCCAAGACATCTTTAAACGTTCCAACATCTGAATTATAGGGGTACCAGAAGGGGAAGAGGAAGAGCAACAAGTAGAAAACTTATTAGAACAAATAATAAAGGAGAACTTTCCCAATCTGGCAAAGGAAATAGACTTCCAGGAAGTCTAGGAAGCTCAGAGAGTCCCAAAGAAGTTGGACCTAAGGAAGCAAGGACCCAAGGCACATCATAATTACATTACCCAAGATGAAAGATAAGGAGAGAATCTTAAAGGCAGCAAGAGGAAAGGAGATAGTTATCTACAAAGGAGTTCCCATCAAACTGTCAGCTGATTTCTCAAAAGAGACCTTCCAGGCAAGAAGGGGCTGGAAAGAAGTATTTCAAGTGATAAAAATCAAGGACCTACAGCCAAGATTGCTCTACTCAGCAAAGTTATCATTTAGAATGGAAGGCCAGATAAAGTGCTTCCCAGATAAGGTCAAGTTAAAGGAGTTCATCATCACCAAGCCCTTATTATATGAAATGCAAAGGGACTTACCTAAGAAAAAGAAGATAAAAATATGACAGTAAAAAAACAGGAAATTCACAGATATTAACAACCACACCTAAAACGAAAGCGTACTAAGCAAACAATTACAACAGGAAGAGAATCACAGAAATAGAGATCACATGGAGGGTTATCAGTGGGGAAGGGGAGAAGGGAGAATAGGAGAAAAGGTATAGGGAATAAGAAGCATAAATGATAGGTACAAAATAGGGGGAGGTTAAGAATAGTGTAGGAAATGGAGAAGCCAAAGAACTTATATGTATGACCCATAGACATGAACTAAGGTGGAGGGGTGGAATGATGGTGGGAGGAGGATTGCAGGGCAGAAGGGAATAAAGGGGAGGAAAAAAATGGGGCAACTGTAATAGCATAATCAATAAAATATACTTAAATATAAAAATAAAAATTTAAAAGTCTTTTAAAAATAAAAAATTTAAAATTATGATTTAAAAAGCCAAAGGACAGTAGGATTGAGAATGGGAGGTGGCTGTGGGTGGGACAGGGGAAAGTGATGGTGGGAAAATGGAGACACTTGTACTTGAACAACAATAAAAAAAAGAAAAGTTATTGCAATGTATACTATACTTCAGAAAAGTTTTTAAAAAGCTATTGTGTATACACCATCTGACATTAGTGAAGCAAAAATTTTAACTGAAATAATGATCACAATGCTCATTATATTCATATGCTACAGGCTGAATTCTTGTGTCTCCCAAAAGTTCTTATGTAGAAGTGCAAATCCCCAATTTGATGGTATTTAGAAATGGGGCCTTTGGGATATAATTAGGCCTCACTGGTGGAGACCGCAGGAATGGGATTAGTACCCCTTATAAAAGACATACAAGAGCCCTAGCTGGTGTGGCTCGGTGGATTGAGAGCCTACCTGAGAATCAAAGGGTCACCCATTCAATTCCCAGTTTAGGGCACATGCCTGGCTTGAGGGCCAGGTCCCTGGTAAGGGTGCATGAGAGGCAACTACACATTGATGTTTCCCTCCCTCTCTTTCTCCCTCCCTTCCACTCTCTAAAAGAAATAAATAAAATGTTTAAAAAATGAGAAAAAAAGAGACATGAAATAGATGATCTCTTTCTCCACTTTGTGAGCAAGACAATTGCCATCTCCAAACCAGGAAGAGGGGTTCTCACCGGACACTAAATCTGCCAGCACCTTGATCTTGTACTTCCCAGCCTTCAGAAAATGTCTGTTTAAGCTACCAAGTTTGTGGTATTTCGTTATAGTAAAGCAACAACTACTTACAAGACATAAGAAAGATATAAGTAAAACTGTGCTATGCTTTCTTACAGAGATACATGTGAAAAGACAAGTATCTCAAGCAATGTAACTGTGGAAATGTTTACCAAATGCTTTAGGAAAATGATAAATTTCTAAGTAACCAGGGTCAGTATGACCAATTCATACATAACATAATACTATTATTAGGGCACTAGTGTATTTTTTCTCTCTTAGTGGCACATAAATGGTGCATTGTGCAATTGATGTCATGTTAGATTCAATGAAAAATGGTATTTGAAGAGATAAACTAAATTTACAGAACTGATGAAAGATATCAACTCACATATTCAAGAAGGCAAAAAATTCCTAAGCAGTATAAATAAAAGGAAATCTACACTTAAACATATGATCATGAAACTGTTTATAATTGATTGGAAAGAGAAAGACCTCAAAAGCAATCATGGAAGGGGCATGTACTAGTGGGGGAAAGATTACCTTCAAAAGGTCAGATGCCCGGTTCATGATGTGGAAAGTTCAGTATTGTTAAGATGGCAATTCTCCCAGATTGACTCGTATTCAATAGAATTCTTACCAGAACTTCCACAGCCTTTTGGCAGAAATTGACAAGCCATCCTGAAATTTATATAGAATTGAAAAAGAATGCCAAAACAATTTTGAAAAAGAACCAAAGCTGCACAACTTATACTTCCCAATTTCAAAACTTAATATAAAGGTATGTCAGTAGTTATCAACACAATGTGGTACTAGCAGAAGTATAGATATATAGATCATTAGAACAGAATAATACAGAAATAAATCTTCATATTTACGTTCAACTGATCTTCAACAAGTGTGCAAAGAAAATTCTGAGGGAAAGAATAGACTTTTTAATAAATGCTACCAGGAAAACTGGATATCCATATGCCCAAAAGATGAAATGAGACTTTTATCTCACACTATACACAAAGTTAACACAAAATAAATCACAGACATAAATGTCAAAGATAAACTTTTAAAAGAAACACATGTAAGTGGGACAACTATAATTGGACAACAACAAAAAAAAAGAAACACAGGTATTATCTTTAAGACCTTGAGTTAGGCAAAAATTTTGAGGGTTTTTTTTTTTTTAATTCTATTTTATTGAGCCCTGGCTGGTGTAGCTCAGTGGATTGAGCATGGGCCTGCAAGCCAAGGTGCTGCCAGTTTGATTCCCAGTCAGGGTACATGCCTGGGTTGCAGGCCAAGTCGCCGGTAAGGGGCACATGAGAGGCAAGCACACATTGATGTTTCTCTCCCTCTCTTTCTCCCTCCCTTCCCCTCTCTCTAAATATAAATAAAATCTTTTTTAAAAAATATATTTTATTGATTATTTTGTTAAAGTTGTCCTGATTTTCCCCCTTTGCTCTCCTCCATCCACTATCCCCCATTCCCTCAGGCAATCCCCCCACCCTTGTTCATGTCCATGGGTCATTCATGTAAATTCTTTTGCTACTCCCTTTCCTATACTGTACTTTACATTCCCATAGCCATTCTGGAACTATTTGTACTTCTTAATCCCCTTATCTCTCACCCAATCTCCCACACCTATCCTCCCATCTCTATTTCATTCACCAAATTAGGGAAGTTTTCTTTCATCATTTTTTCAAATAGATTTCCAATTTCTTGCTCTTTCTCTTCTTCTTCTGGCACCCCTATGAAGTGAATGTTGTATTGCTTAAAGTTGTCCCACAAACTGCTTACACTATCCTTGGGGTTTTGGGGTTTTTTTTGGGGGGGATGGATTCTCTTTTCTTCTTATTGTTCTGATTGTTTTGTTTTATTTTTTCCTTCTTATGTTCCAAATCACTTATTTGATTCTTGACTTCATCTGCTCTACTGTTGCTCCCCTGTAAATTTGTCTTTATTTCAATTAGTGTATCTTTCATTTCTGACTGGATCTTTTTTATGCTGTTAAGGTCCTCACTAAGTTCTTTGAGCATCCTTATAACCAGCATTTTGAACTCTGCATCTAATAGATTGCTTATCTCTAGTTTGCTATTTTTCTGGAGTTTTGGTCTGTTCTTTCATCTGGGCCATGTTTCTTGGTCTACTTGTTTTGGCAGCCTCCCTGTGTTTGTTTCTATGTATTAGCTAGAGCTGCTTTGATGATGTGATCTGTAGCTGTCCACTGGATGAGCTGACTCTTGGGGTTTCCTGGTTAGTACAAAGATCAGCCCCCACCTATGTTTTACCTAGGGCCACCCTGCCTCAGTGGTAAAGCAATCTGAGATGGCTGCTACTTGTGCTGAACTTGGAGATTTCCAGGTGAAGAAGCTAAGCTTTGAATCTAATCTGGCTGAACTAGGGCTCACTAAAGCCAATTGTTGCTTGTTTGATAGGATTTATGAGCCAAGACCAGCCATGCTTATGGACAAGCAGCTTGGGTGGGCCAGTAAAATTGGGTGGGGCAGAGCCTCTAGGGATCTCCAAGGTTAAACAGTGTTAGCCAGCTTGATGAAATCTCAGATATGGCAACGGTCTGCTGGCCCTATGGGTGAAGGGCCCAGAAAAGGGACAATGGCCTCTTCTAGCCTAGATCACCTAGCTAGACACCTCAGCCTCCCCCTGCATACCACTGGTGCCCCTCAAGCTTCCACCTTGTCACCGGAGCCCAGAGAGAGTGAGTCAGAGTGGGTAAGTCCATGTATGGGTTAAGAGGAACTGCTTGGAGCTCCAGAAGTTTCTTCCACTGACTTAACCTCACTGGTTTTTCCAGCCAGAGGTTGTGGGGACTTATCTTCCTGGCACTGGAACTCTGGACTGGGAGCCCTGGTGTGAGACTGGGACTCTTGCTCCAGAGATATCCCTCCCAAATTTTTATCCACCACACACATGTAATGGACCAGCCCATTCTGCATCTGTGCCCCTCCTACCAGTCTGGATGGATGTGGTTTCTTTAATTCCATAGTTGTCAGACTTCCATTCATCTCAATTTCTGTTGGTTCTAAGTGATGGTTGTTCTATATTTTAGTTGTAATTTTGTTGTGGTTGTGCAAAGAGGCAAGCCATGTCTGCCTATACCACCTTCTGACAGGAAGATGGCAAAAGTTCCTTATAGATATGATACCAAAAATATGGTTCATTAAAAACAATTGGATAAATTAGACTTCAACAAAATTCAAATCTTTTTCACTTCAAAAGACTGATGATATCTCACATTACTGGCCTGATGCTAAATTGTTCAAGGGGAGCATTTATGGAAGCAAACAGGTTGTATATTACAAAATGGAGACAGTCTAGCAATATGTTTTATTTAATCAACATAAATAAGTAATCAAAGTTGAAAAATTCATTACGTTTCTGTGGCCACTAAAAATACTGTGTCTCTTCCTTTCCACCCAGTCTTCTATTCCCAAATCTTATGGCCAGGACAGAACAACAAAAGCTCATTTTACCAGATATTGCTTACTTCAGAATACCTAAAATACAATAATGCTTCTAGATTCCAAATGTACAGATAAGTCACATAGTTCAAAAAGCACTAAGCCAGGCTGGAAAATGGAGCATTTAATGACCCCAGTTTAGTTTTTGGTTACTTCACAAAACCTATCAATGTTATAAAAGATTTAAAATTTTTTCTATAATTAATAAATTGATATTTTATCTCTCCATTTCTAATTCCTTAATTCTAATTCCCAGCATAATTTATATTTAAAATATCTTCAGAAGATTAATATTTTGGTTATAATTTTTAGATGGAAATAATAATGGATTATACATATAAATAACTGCCTAATCAGGAATGAAATTTTAATCACAGAAAACATGTTTAATAGAAATTTTAACTACTAGTCACATAATTATGGTGTTAAGGGAATAAAAATAAAATTTCAAGGTGGCTAAATAACAAATTCAAGAACTTTAGGAAATTTTTAAGAGAATAAAACACTAAAATAAAAATTAGCTTAAAATTGTGTTTAGAAAATTAGCTATAATTATACATTACCATTCTACATTTTCATATAGGTTAATAGACTATTATTCAGAAAAATTTGTGTACATTTTTAAGACAATGAAATAGCAACAAAACAATTTTTAGCTGTAATATAAATAAATCTTATTAATTAAAGAAACTAAATTTAAAAGCACTGGAACTCTGACATGCTAATTACTCTGCTTTTACATAGGTGTAAAGTATGACAGCACAATTCTGTGATCCTTATATATGCAAAGCTTCTATTAAATTTGATGGTTTTACCTTCATTAGGAACACAGAATTACTTTATCATATGCAATTCTATTATTAGTAACAGGATCTCATAACTCTGTTAAAAACTGGGGCCCTACATTTCCATGTCTGATCATTTTTAATGGAGGGACATCATTTTACTAAGGCAATAACTGAATTTTGGTCAAGTTCTCAAATTTTGAATATACCACATTAAAGAGCACCCACTTTATTTTCAGTTGCTTGGGTGGATGGGATTAAAGAAAATGCAGTTGTACTATAAGAATTTTCTGCCACTCAACTACCAGTGCAGTTATGTATGAAGAACTCTTACTAAGTTAAAAGAGAACAGAATGCATATCAAAGCAGAACTGACCCCCTGGATTCAGTTTTACCAATGGAAAGATTCAAGATTTCAGTCACTATACACCCTTTTAAATACTAAAGGAAGAAATTTAACTATTTTTGCAAACTAGGCTCAGACAACTGTTCAAGGCTATAGAAATGATATGAGTTTTATGCCTGATGGTAAATCATTCTAAAGATGTTTTATATCTGAAAAATAATATCATCATTATGAATTCTACTCTGGAATACAAAGGCAGGAATTACACTGTGTTGTTAAAATGTTAGCAACTGCATTTCATTTTTTGAAAAGGCAATTTAGTTTTCCTGAAATAAAGAGTAGATTATATCTCTTATTACTGTTACAAGAATTTGATGTATCACAAAGCATAAGAGTTACAGCATGTGCCAACTATCAACCAGGAAAAATGAACCTGATTCATAATTCACTTTGAGAATGTCTATTTAGTCAATCAAGTGATTTGTAATCATGAAGGCTGCCAGAAATTGAATGAATAATGAGCCACAGTAAAATCCCTGGATTTTTTTAGTATTCTTATTTCATTATATGACTTTTATTGCTATTTCTAATCTCTGTTTCTCAGCAGCACAAATTAAATCACATATTTACTTAGAAATATTTGACTATTAAATAGGCTAAAGGATATACAAGTTGAATGACCAGAGTATTTAACATCTTCCTACAAAATTAAAAGTCTTAGTGTTTATAGCTTGAGCAAAGAAAACTTCACTCTTTCTAACCTCCTCAACATTTGCCTCACTTTATCTAAATTATTTAGTGAATATACTATTTCAGCATAGCTCATTCTAATTCAGTGTATTTTCTTAAGTTGTTTTATATAGTCTAAAGCAAATAAAAATTTGACAGAATCTAGTTAGTATCAGAAACCTTAAGCTTTCTTTTGATATCTTCATTGCATAGCATTTCTTCAGTTAAAATTATACTCTGATGGCCAAAGAACATTTGATCTCTCATATAATCTTAGTAAATTATAAATAGAGAAAATATAAACCAACTTAAAGCTTGGCATATTACTAAAGGAGTTATATGATAAATTAGTGTTTTTCAAAATATAAAACTATTAACCTATGTAAGATTTTGTCATTCTGATAATACTGACCATTATAAGCATTTTAATCAGGAATGTATTACTATTTTAAAGCAAATGGAATTTTAAATGTGATAATAGGCTCATTTTTTCACTTATTTTTCATAATTTTCCAGCAGAAGGGTCCTTTTCTAACTTTAGATTGATTATAATACCGAAGCATATGTGGACTTCCTTAAGGAAAGTAATAGAGTCCTTGAGTCAAGTTCCATCATACTCATTATTAAAATATAATACTTATGAAAAAATCAACTATCTAAATTTTATGGGTAAATTTCCAATAATAATTGTTTGGTTGTTCAAGATAATAAAATTCCAGACATACACTATACATTGTCTACAAGAAGCTAATATGATTATGGTGAGACCTCAGGAAACTGTTTTCCACACTGAATGGCCCCTGAAAAGTGTAGCAATATTCCACCTTAGAATTCAGTTTATCACCGTTATCACACCAACTGTGAGAATCATCTTTTTTTTTTGCTATCAAGATTAACCATTAATTCATTTATGCAGTCATTCATTCATTCAAAAAATGCTTATTAAAAATCTACTGTATTCTCCATTGTGCTAAAAACTGAGGACATAAAAATTAGACACACAGCCTTTGTATTTGCCCTTAAGAAATCCATAGTCTAGTTAGAAAGAGACATATAAATAAATAAATACAGTAAAGCATAGGTTCTAGAACATACCTATGTAATGGAAAGGCTTAAAGAAGGTAAGGTTCTGCCCTGGCTGGTGTGGCTCAGTGGATTGAGTGCTGGCCTAAAAACCAAAAGGTCACTGGTTCACTTCCCAGTCAGGGCACATGCCTAGGTTGCAGGCCAGCCAGGTCTCAAGCAGGGGGCTTGCAAGCAGCAACCACACATTGATGATTCTCTCCCTCTTTTTCTCCCTCCTTTCCCCTCTGTCTAAAAATAAATAAATAATTTTTTTAATAAAAAAGTAATGTTCAGTGGCAGAGATCAGTAGTCAAGAAAGGCTTCAAAGAGATAACAAAGCTCAGTCTTGAATAAAAAGTTGCCTTTTACCAGGGATCAGAGAGGAAAGATCATAATGATAAGAAGGAGAATATTAATGAAGATAAAAAGTACCAAATAACTAAGCATGGTAGGATAACTACCAGCTATTCAATTTAACTAAGGTCAACATGTAAGGAGTATATATGATGTTGAGTGGCAAGAGAAGGCTGCCAGAGGTAAGCCTGAAACAGTATGCAATGGCTCAATAATAAAAGACTTTGTATGTACACTAAAGGGAACACAATTTATATCTTATAAACAATAGAAACCATTGAAGAATTTTAAGTATAAAAATCACTGGATCATAGATTTCCATAATGTCTAAACAATGTGTTCATTTGGCTTTCCTCAACAATGGTCAAACTGACATTTCACATTCATGCAGCTTAACACAGCACTCTTAAATAGGAGGTCTAACCAGAAACCCTACGGTCAGATAGTCCATGTTTGGAACCCTGGGTCAGCCACTATCCTTAGGTAAATTATAAAGCTCTTTGAGTCTCTGTTTCCTTATCTATAAGCCTGGGATAATTATTCCTACCCACATAACTGTTGTGAAGATATAATAAGATATAGAAAGCACTTAAGCATAGAGCTGAGCAAATATTAATATTCAATAAATAATATTTTACTATAACTATACTACAAAGTATTTTAGCTATGATAAACTCAAGTTTATACACTAAATAATGTTGTTAGACTTGCATTATTAAGAAAATTTCCAAAGTCTAGTCCAAATGAAAATGTTTGAGATAGGCTTAATGTGAAAATAATAATAATACTGAGATATATGATATGAAAATAATGTATTCAAGGAACCAAATTTTGAAAAATGCATCAAGTTACACTGAATAATTACTTATAGAGCATGGGAAGGGAGGGTCCAATCTTAATGTAAAAACACTCAGGACCTTTTTGAGGAAAGGAAAATTGTACAATAAAACCTTTTCTCAAACTATACTGTCATATTATTTTTTATTTCATGGTCTCTTAGAAAAACATAGTACTGGTGGTAAGGCTGGTTATAATCATGTAATCTCATGTACCTGTAATATAGGGATCCTCTCCTTACAGTTAGGACTTTCATCTGACTTCAGTGAGTATCAATCCTACCAGTCTGTAACCTTGGGATTTGTTTATACACTGAAAGAAGAAAATAAAAACATAATAACAATAACAACAAAAAAGGCAGAATACTAGCAAAGCAAGACTATAAAATTTACTTTGACAACCTGACAATGGAGATGACTCAATTGAAAACAACTAGAAGAAATAGGATCAAAGCAGTATTAGTAACTGTATCAAGTTATTTATATATACTTCCATATATACAAGTATGTATATACTCATGTATACACATAGTTAGATAAGGTTGGGTCAAATCATACAAGTAATTAGTACAGTAAAATGAAGTTATGATTTTTAAATATGCATTAAATAATATTGACCTGAGCTACAGATTGCTAAGCAGATATACTACTGACTCTTACAATATTAAACATATGTAGTCATACACTATATCTCTGAGATAGTAAGGATTAATGATAGCTACCCGCTGAAAAACCAAAATGGAAGAGAATCTTCACATTGATATTACAGTTATCCTGAAATTTCCTAAAATCAGTACTATATTTTAAAGTAAGTACAGAACAGGTAATTCTGTTCTAGCCAATATTCATTCAAATAAGTCATGAATTATTGCTGGCATGTATTATATGGAAATAAGAATGGAGGTGAATGGGAAACTAATCAAACTGCTTTTAGGTATATTCATAAACACCAAATTATTACTTCCATTCTTTTTCACTGTTAGGATGATTTCTGTGTGATCCTTTACATTTAAATAATGAAACATTATGATTCAATATTCTAATAATGTCTCATAAAAAAAGTTTAAACCAAACTGTCATTTGATAACCCTGGAAACTGAAAATAATACTAACACAATCTTTCCTGTATGAAGATGGCACTGACTCACCATCAGTAGAGATGAGTTTCAAGTTGTTTTTCCACAATGGAAATGGACTTGCTGATCTAGCCAATTCTCTTGCCAAACTTCCCTGGTGAACAATTGCTTATAGATGCAGGATGAGTGTAACCATAGTCACAGAAAACAACAAAATTAAATAATCAGTATAGAAGTTAAACTTATACCTTAGTCCCCAACCACTATGTTTTCATGAACTAAAGTCAGGGAAATATATAAATACTATATAATACTCACACACAAAATTGTACATTGATTTACTCAGGCATATTCACTGTATTCTATATACAAGTATACTTACCTAAAAATACAATCAAAGCCTGACCTCCATCCCCAAGTAAAAATGTTCTTAGCTGTGTTAACGAAAACAGATTGCTTCTGACATGTAAAATCAGAAGTATATAATGAAAGTGCTCAAAACATGAAAATATGCCAATCTCACATTCCTCATCACCAGTAGCAATAACTGAGGAAATTACAGGATATTCTGTGCCCTGGCTGGTGTGGCTCAGTGGATTGAGTACTGGCCTGCAAACCAACAGGTTGCCAGTATGATTCCCGGTCAGGGTGTGTGCCTGGGTTGTGGGCCAGGTCCCCAGTAGGGGGAGTGTGAGAAGCAATCACACATTGATGTTTCTCTCCCTCTCTTTCTCCCTCCCTTCCCCTCTTTCTAAAAACTAAATAAAATCTTTTTTAAAAAGGATACTTTTGTTAATGTTAGCAATATTCTCAATAGTACTAAAATGTAATATGACCACAGGAAAAAGTACTTTGACATTTCCCAGAATTCTAAAAAATACATGTACTTTTTACAAAGAAAAATATTTTTATTGGCTCCAGTGTTCATTCATGTTAATATATAGTGAGGTTTTATAATTAAATATTCCTGATATAAAATTTTATCAGTTGCCAGTTGAATTTCCATAAGAGTTGAGGAGCTGGTTAATTATTACTGAAGACATAGTTTTTAAGTATAAGTAAAATTAATATTATGTGCTTCTTTATTATTAAAGGGAATAAAAATAGACTAATATCGCTTAAAAATCAATAAGAAGCAGTTAACAACTACACACAATTCGAACAAATTCACATTGCTAAGTACCTACGATGAGCAAGGTACTCACTATTTGGGAGTTCTGTGAACAGGTAGTAGACATTTCAAAGAAATCACAATATCAACATTATTGAAAAACTGCACTTTCAGTTCTACATAATTGTTTGCAATAACAAACAGATAAATTCTAACCCAGATCCTCTGCCAGAACAGGAAGGATTAAGTGGAAAAGCATGGCATCATACCAGGTCATGGTGTTTACCACAGCAATGAGGCTCTGGAGCTCCTCTTGCAAGTGATGATGAGGAAATATCAATACAAATGTTGAGAACATCAACTACAACCTGTGATGTAGATCCACTGTCACCTGTAAACAAATAAACTTTGTTAATTTTAAGACTCTATACAAATGTTTCCAGTCATGATTCTATTTAAATGAGTCATACTCTTTAACAACTCTTTATTACATTCCTTACCATCATCTCACATCAATTTACTGAAATTGGGAGTCCTCCACTAGACTGCAACTCTTTTTTATTTTTTTTTATATTTTTATCCTCACCCAAGAAGACTTTTTCATTGCTTTTAGAGAGAGAGGAAGAGAGAGGTGATAGGAGAGAGAAAAACATTGGTGTGAGAGAGAAACATTGATTGGTTGCCTCACATATGCTCCTGAGCCTGGGATCATACCTGCCCAGACCAGGGATCATAAGCAACCAGACCACAGAATGAACCCCACAACCCAGGTATATACCCTGACCAGGAATCGAACCCGTACCCTTTCAGTTATGGGACAATGCTCCAACCAACTGAGCCACACCAGCCAGGACCAAACTGCAATCTCTTAAAGCTCCTCTTCATTTTGGTTTCCTATTTTCACATGCCCAGCTGAGCACCTTACAAGCTGTAAATGCTTAATAATGTGTGGTAGATTGAATTTAACTAGTCATCTTACTCCTTTGCTTCTCATACCCAAAATTATTACTTATTCAGCCACCATTCTTGATTTTTTTTAAAAAAAAAAAGGATTATTCATTCAGCAAACATTTTGCTTGAACACCTACTGGGTACCATGTTAAGTGCAATGGATAGTGGTCTAAGTAACACATGATTCCTGCCCTTAGATAACTCAATCTAGTAAGAAAGGTAAAGATGGAAATTAGCCACTATAATACCCTGTAATCAGTTTATAGCAAGTTTTTTAGCAAATTCTATAAATACTAAAATGCTTAGAATGAAAGCTTTAGAGAGGAAAAGTCATGTGAAATGAGTACTAAAGAATGAGTAGCTTCTGGACAGAGGAACAAATACAGAAAGGGCATTCTTAGTTGAGGGAAGAGGTGAAAAATTATAGAGGTGCAAAAGGGTACACAATATTCTGAGAACTTCAAGAAACTTTTGGGAAAGTAGCAGATGAGAAGAAAAAGGTATGAGAAAGATCATAGAAATCCCTTATTATGCTAAAAAGCTGGACCTCTGTCCTGACTAAAGGAGGTAAATCAGGAGAATGACGTGATCATTAAAAAGATCTTTATAGCAGTGGGAAAGATAGGAGGAGGGACAAGACTGAAGGCAAAGGACCAAATCACATGAGACAAAGCTGATTTGACCTAATGGTTTACATAATTACAGTGACCCAATTCATCACTAATGACCATTAGATCTGTTAACCAAGGATCTCAAACTTAGATATATATTTAGGGAATGTACAAACTAATGAATTTTAGAAAACTGTTTATGTGATATAATCTCAATGAAAAATCATGGCAGAAATTGCATAGGAATTACATCAAGATGCCAAAATATTAATAATGACTAGCTGTGGGTAGTGAGGTTACAAGTCATGTTTTTCTTCTTGTTGCTGATGTATTTCAAAGTTTCTACATGATAATATTCAAAATAAATCCTATGGCAATTCCTTGAAACTTAGCTAAAACTGTCATTAACCCTAAAGGGCCAGAGCCAGGATTCCTTGACAACATAACTGGCCCAGATGCCTCCCTTTAGCACCATTATACATATAATACTCATTCCTTCATCAGGACCTAAACCCATGCCCTTTTTGCTTCTGAAACATCCTCTCGCCTTGGATGTCTACCTATATCCCAACTTCATTATACCACCAGCTATACCAATCTTGTATATGTCATGCCAATAGCTCATTATATGTCCCACACACTGTGACATCAAATCATCTTTTATTGAAAGCCTTCCTGAGTAGTTCTCCAGTTTGTTCTTTCTACAATTGTTTCACAAGAATACGGTGCAAAATCAATCCTATTCAGACATGACTCAGTTAGGGATATGTGTACATATAATTATACTGATGATTTGATAAACTGTAAAATTATGTATATAACCACTACTAAAGTGTTTTCAAATCTATTATCTTAGAAAAATTGCCCATTATTATGAATTGAATTGTGTCCCCCAAAAGATGTTGAAGTCCTAACTCTCAGTACCTGTGAATGTGACCTGATGTAGAAATAGGATCTTTGCAAACGATCAAATTCAAATGAGGTCATTATGATGGGCTCTAATCCCATATGATTGGTCTCCTTATAAATAGGGAAAAGTTGAGCACAGAGATGTATACAAACAGGGAGGATACCACATGAAGATGAAGGCAGGGATCAGGGTCATACATCTACAAGCCACGGAACACCAAAGATTGCCAGAAAATCACCATAAGCTAGGAGTGAGGCATGGAATAGATCCTCTCCGTCGCAATCCTCAGGAAAAACAACCCTACCAACACCCTGATTTATACTTCTACCCTCCAGAATTGAAACACAATGAATTTGTTTCTCAAACTACCCCACTTGTGTTACTTTGTTATAGTAGCCCAAGCAAAATAATATACCTACTAAGGAAACCATGATTTTTTTTCCCTGAAAGCCACTAAAGACAAAACCATTGAAGAAAGATTGCAAATCAGAAATAATGAAAGTTATTGCTATTAATTTTTCAATTGGGTAGCAAAAGGGCTATTTAATTGCTAAGCCAACTTAGTGCCAAAAAAAAGCCCTTCTCAGATATGACTCATCCTTCATCTTGTATAGTGCCATTTACACATATAGCATCACATAAACACTGGAGAATGTTATAATCCTATAAATAGTGGGACATGAGAATAACATGAAATTATGTAGATGCTCCTTTGTTCTATAAAAGTGTTGCTTTATGAACTTTTATGTACTGTGAGAATATAACTTGGACCATAATAAAATCATATGGTAGTATAATGAGTTACTTGATAAGGAGCAATGAAATCACCATAGATGAGGAATGGGCTCTGGAGTGATATTCTTCAATTAAAACCCTTGCTCTGCCTGGCTGGTGTAGCTCAGTGGATTGAGCATGGGCCTGTGAAGCAAAGGGTCACTGGTTCAATTCCCAGTCAGGGCATATGCCTAGGTTGCAGGCCAGATCCCTCCAGTGGGGGACACACGAAGGCAACCACACACTGATGTTTCTCTCCCTCTCTTTCTCCCTCCCTTCCCTTCTCTCTAAAAAATAAAAATAAAATAAAGTAAAATAAAATACCCTTGCTGTGTAGTTACTCATCAGCTATGTGACTTAAGCAAAGAATTAACCATGTTTGAAACTCAAATCCTTCATTAGTAAAATAGGAATTTTATATTTTACATGAATAGATTAAACAATATATGAGCTGTGCTTAGCATCTCGTATGATGATAATAGGGTTTTAATAGTTGTATAAAAAGTAAAGTTCACCCAAAAATAAAAGAAAGAAAAAAGTAAAATTCACAAATTCAGGGTTTATTACACTTTGCTGAGGCAAGAAAATAATTAAGCAAGCTTATATGAGAGCAAAAGTACTGCCTTTGGTTAGTTCCTTACTATAAAATGCAGGAGTTTCAAATTTTTTAAGCCAACCTGTCAAATGCAGAGTTCAAAACACTGGTGATAAGGATGCATTGAGTATGGCAAATGCATAAGGGAAGAAATGAAGGCTACACTGAGTGAAATAAAGAAAAACCCACCAGGAACCAACAGTGAAGGGAAGGAAGCCAGGGTTCAAATCAACGATTTGGAGATAAGGAAGAAATAAACAGTCAACCAGAACAGAAAGAAGAAACAAGAATTTTTTTAAATGAGGAGATAATAAGAAGACTCCAGGACCTCTCTAAATGTGTCCAAATCATCCAAATCATAGGGATACCAGAAGGAGAAAAGAAAGAGTAAGAAATTGAAAACTTACTTGAAAAAATAATCAAAGAAAGCTCTCTAATTTGGTGAAGGAAATAGACGTACAAGTTAAGGAAGCACAGAGAATCCCAAACAAGTTGGACCCAAAGAGGACCACACCTAGGCACATCATAATTAAAATGCCAAAGGTTAAAAATAAAGAATCTGAAAAGCAGCAAGAGAAAAGCAGAGAGTTACCTACAAAGGAGTTCCCACAAGACTATCAGCTGATTTCTCAAAAGAAACTTTGCAGACAAGAAGGAACTGGCAAGGAGTACTCAAAATGATGAAAAGCAAGGGCTTACAACCTAGATTACTCTATCCAGCAAAGCTATCACTTAGAATGAAAGGGCAGATAAAGTGCTTCCCAGACAAAGTAAAGCTAAAGGAATTCACCATCATCAAGCCATTATTATGTAAATATTAAAGGGACTTATTTAAGAAAAAGATCAAAACTATGAACACTAAAATGGTAACAAATTCACAACTATCAACAACTGAATCAAAAAAAACTAAACAAACAACAAGAACAGGAAAAGAATCATAGATATGGAGATCATTTGGAGGGTTATCAGCTGGGAGTAGGAAGGAGAAGAATGGAGGAAAACATGCGGGGACTAAGAAGCATAATTGGTAGGTACAAAATAGGCAGGGGGAGGTTAAAAACAGTATAGAAAATGGAGAAGCCAAAGAACTCATATGCATGACCCATTGACATGAACTAAGGGTGGGGGATTACTAGAGGGAATAGGGGTACTGGGTGGAGAGGGACAAAGAGCAAAAAATTGGAACAAATGTAATAGCATAATCAATACGATATATTTTTTTAAATAAACCTTTTTGCTAAATAAGCAACATAAAGTCCACTTTTCAAAAACATTGTTATACAATTATTTTTTTACAGAGAAAAAATTAGATTGCCATACATAAAGAAAATACTTCATAGTATTAAGAAAAATTCTTAGATCATAATTTTTAAAACAAATTTAAAATTAGCAAATGCCATATTCAATTTATTCAAGATACTTATTAAAAATAATGTATCATTTTGCCTGACCCCAAATTATAATTCTAAGGACATTTTTAATTTTTTATTGTTGTTCAATTACAGTCATCTCCATTTTTCTCTGCTTACTCTCCCCTGCCCTGCCCAACCCCCCTCCCACATTCAATCCTCCCTGCCCCATCCCCTGAGTTGCCCTTGTCCATGGGTCCTTTATACATGTTCCTTGACTTGACCCTTCCTCTTCTTTCCCCCATTATATCTCATACCCTCCCCTGTGGTCCCTGTCAGTTTGTTCTTTATTTCCATGTCTCTGGTTCTATTTTGCTTGCTTCTTTGTTTTGTCATTGAGGTTCCACCTATAGGTGAGATCAAATGGTATTTGTCTTTCACCACCTAGCTGATTTCACTTAGCATTAATTCTAAGAATTTGTTTAAAAGGTAAAGAACAGCAACAAAAACTACATATATTTTCTTTTTTCTTACAATCCCAATTTAGTAATATTAATAAATAACACAAATATGTTACATTAAGAAAATATAATCTATTAAATTATTGGCAAAAATGTACCAATTATTACTCCCCTGAGGGCAGGGACTATGCCTTTATCTACCTCACATACCTTAAGTATGGCAAGAACTCATTAAATAGGTGTAATTATCTATACCTCAAAAACAATAAGTACAACAATAACATAATTCTCCTCAGAATTATAGGAAATAATCCTAATGAGTTGGGAATTCAAAACAGGCCATGAACAAAATTTTACAAAGTTCAAATCTAACATTAATAGAGGAAAATTCTATGCTCCTTATCCAAAAGCAAATTCTGAAGTAGAAACTGTCTATGGGTTGTCAATAGAAAATATACAGCCAATGTTAGTCTTGAAATAATCTCAGTTTGGTCTAAAGTAAAGTCATTAAGAACTGAATGGAAACAGTGCAAATATTTAAGGACCTATATGCCTGGTATTCTACAGAGCAAAAAAAAAATTGTTTTTAACTTTTTAGCATATTCTGCTGTTTCTGTAAACATCACATAACCTTTCTACAGAGAGCTGTTATACTAAGTAAGGTAACACATGTGGACTATATACGACCATAGATTCTTGTGTCTCACTGGGATCTCTCTGGTTTTGGCGTTGCTGATTTGGTGATTAAGATTCCATATTCTCACCACCATCATGCATATTCATATTGTGATCAGGGAGAAAACAGGTCAGTCAGGGGCTAGTTTCCTTTAGCCATAGCTTTTCTCTTGAATTTCACAAACTTGCTACAGCAACATGGGGAAAATTAACCAGTGCAGAAAATTCCTTATATTACATATTATAGAGGTTCACCAGAACTTTCAACTAGACAAGAATTATTTTTTGAAATATTTACAACACACACACCTTTCCCTCCAGATAAAAATGCAAAAGAAATGAAAGAAATCATATTTAGTGAGTATAAGCAAATAAGCCAATAATTTTGGCTTAATATAAGGTGTACCTGAATGCTGGTATCTGATTACATTGGGTCTCCCCTCCTCAACCTAATAATGCTAGGGAAATATTCCTACTAAAAGCTGCTGAACACATAAAATAACTGACCTAAAATACTCAGGAAAAAATGTTATCTGGTTTGCTTGTTAAAACACAACTACCTTGAGAATATTTATAGCATTGACAAAGCTACTATTAGTAGCTTCATCTGTCAAAAAAAAAAAAATGATCCTAATATTACAAGTTTCCAAGTATGCATTTACTAAAGGAAGTAAATAATTTATAAACCAACTTTCTGGTCTTGAAGCAACAGATTTTAGAAAAGATGGTTTTACAATAAGATACATAACTCCACCTCTAGTTATAATGCTATTTTTTTCATAAAACAGGCATGGTACTTTGTGAATATTATGAGTCAAGCTTACTCATCTTGACTAAGAATGAATTAAATTTTGTTAAGAGTGAAAACCTGAAAGAAAACTTACAGACATGTAATTCTAAGTTGCCATTTTTAGAATGGGGATTTTCTGCAAAGAGATTTTAAAAATGTGTTTCCACATTATTCTATTTGTGTTACTTTCACTTTAAGTTACTTTCTGGTAAGTCGGCTGCTAAATAGAAACAAAAAACAAACTAATTTTCAAATAGAAAGTGGTTTGTTATTTGACCATAGAAAAAGACATTGAAAAGGAAAGAAGTAATTTGTTAAACTCCTGACTGCTAAAAATATATTGAAATTTAGATATACATACAGATAAAGAGACATGTGTATTTTTGTTCATCCCTACTTTCCTGGTCCAGTTGTCATGAAGAGATCAGAAAATTAACTGTAAGGTAAGGTGTCTATAGAAAGCTTCATTATACCTAAACTATCACTCTTTCCAGGAAAGTCTAGAAAATACAAAGGGAACCACAATCTCTGCAGGACACACAGCATTCTTGTATAAGTAACGTCCAGACTGATGTGACTCTAACGGTTTTACCCACAGAAAAGATTTTCTAAGAGAGAAAGAACCCTTTCTTGCATGCACAGTCACAAAATCACACAACCTTTGGATAGTCTTTAATCACAGTCTAGAACAGTAGTCAGTCAGCTAGTGCCCAAAAGATGATACTACAAACTGAAGAAAAGAGTGTTTGAGTTGAAGCGAAGAGAACTGAGTTTCATCACCAGGTCTGTGATTTACTATATTTTTTTTGGCAAGTTAACTTAACCTCTCTGAGCCTCTTTGTTTATCATTTTTGTTTTTGTTTTTCCATTTTGTTTCATATGGAAAACAAGAGGTAATCAAAACCCACTTAAAAATTTTGGCTAGAAGACCAACAAAAAACACACAGACCTATTCTCAACTTCACAGATGAGGACAGGAAAGCAGAGAAATATGACCAGTCATTTAAGAGGACAAGTCGCTTAAATCAAATTTTTAGACCATGTGAAAAAAGGACTTACAAGACAAAAAGGGTTATAATAATCAGATGTAGAATAATTTTCAGGAAGAGCTTCAGTTGTACTGATAACATTTTATTTCTCAAATCCAATTTGGAGTACATGGAGTTATATATATATATAATATATACATGATTTTTTTGCTTGAAATACTTTATAGTAATTTTTTTAAATAACCACCAAAACATTAACCAAAAGATTTCTCTGGAATTTTAAAGGTCAACGGACATAATGTGGTTTCAAACAATCTCCTGCTGAGTTTAAAAGGTAAATATCACTATGTCCCCCTAATACAAGGAAAAAAAAGAGTGAAATAGGCTGTAAATACACACACACATCACCAGTTTTGCAGCTTAGTAAAATATAAAGAGTACACAGATGTCACAAAACACAAAATGAACTGTATTATTAGCACCATGATTAACTCATTTAAGAATATTGAGAGAAATACTAATAATTTGTACTCTAAACATATGTCTAAGAGAAATATATTCAAGAGTCATATCTGAGAGCCTAGTATTCAAGCCTCAGGGTTCTTTGTTTGCTTGTCTATTTGTTTTTACCAAGATAAAAAGAAACTGCAATGATTTACCTAAAGTAAATAAAGGCTTTTCTACCTGTAAATGGTACATGAAACTACCTGTAAAACCTAGATGCCTCTGAAATCTCTGAAATCTTCAAATAAGAAAGTATCGGTCATTCAGCAAAATATATTTACTGTATAATACCATAATAGCTATTTAATTGTTATCATTATGATGCAGATATATAATGGAAACAGATGTTCCTTTTTCCTTTCAGCAATGCACAGGAAAAGCATAAACTTGCTGATATTGCATGGACTGCTACCATAGCACAATAGAGGAAAAAAGACATTAGCACATGACAATATTAGTTTTTACTACACAACTAATTGCATAAAAAGTATAACTTGAGATCATTAAATCAATATAATTTTCAGCACCACAGAAGGGAAACAAATAGATTTGTATAACCAGCCTATTTCACATCTGCATTTGGGAAAATACTTCTGAGAAATTAAGTATATGCAAAATGCTGCCACTACTTTTAGAATACAAGGAAAAGACTGTTGTTCTGTGTTATTTGCTCATGTAACATGAATTAGAATGCTGGCTCTACAGAGAAATCTTTTAAAACAGCAGCACTGTACACTGGAAGAACCTTTCTGGAAAACAATTTGGTAATCAATACAAAGAAACTTCATAAACAGTATAAACCCTCAGTCCAAGTAATTTCTATTCTAATAATATATCATAAGGAAATAAGTAGAAGGATGATTAAAGATTTATTTAAAATGTTATTCATCATAACTTTATTTATAATGAAAAATTAAAAATCTAACTCGCCAATATTACAATGATGATTAATTAAAGTATATATGTTAAAACATTTTATAGTCAATATAAATGACTTTAATAATAATTTTAACTATATAGGAAAATTTTCATTGTATTATGTCAACTGAAAAATAGCGGAATATGAAGTGCTAACTACAATTTTTATAAACATATGATATATAAAAACACAAACACTTGGAGGAAAAAGGCTTAGAGAAAATACACAAAATATCATTTTAACTTTTTAAAATTCTCTATTATGAGCAGGTACTACCTTTTTAATTATAAAATGTTATTGTTTTTTTTCAACAATTACACAATTCCATTTCTATGCTCTAGTACACTGTCCTTGTCCAAAGTTTCTAAAAATTCTTTGGGTCAAACAATCCTATAAATATTTTAGGTAAATTGGCTTAATGTTACAATGGCATGTTATTTGATCCTAAAATCTGGCATAGAAAGAAAAGTATTTGTAAATTACATAGATAACTTTTTTTTTTTATCCTTAGTAAACAGGATCCTTACAAATTAGAGAAAATTTGAATGGGACAAGCATTATTAATGTTTACTTAAGAGCTATTAATATGATGTGTTTTAAGTCACTATGTCAAGGAAACTTTTCAATTAAAAATATTTCTAAAGCAAATAAAATAGCCTATTAATTGTTCTCCCAGTATGCCAATAAAAAGTTTAACATAGCTTTCGTAAGACTCCTAGTTTCATGATTGTATTTTTACGAGAAGGAGCTGATTTGTCTTAGGCTATTACTGTCTATTACTTCTAGAAGTCTTAAGGAGAGGTGGGAAGCAGCAAATTCTGGCAATCTGCCTAAAGAGAAATCAATGAAACAAATTAATCCTTCGCAGGCTGCAATGACACAGTAATCCATCATTCAGAGCTGCTTTTATATACCAAATCACAGAGCAGAGGAAAGAGCCCTAGGGGACATCACAGACAACAACTTACACCAACAGTGGGAAAATACTGAGGAATCAGTTTATTTAAAGGGGATAGATTTCAGTTGATTGCCTATTTTGTCAAATACAGATTTTTTCTTTCACAGTGTGAAAGGCCCAAGACCCAATGACTATATCGTAGAATTCAGTACCATATATGCTTGCTGACATCAATTGGGGGTGTAAGTTTTTAAATAATTGGCATCATTAATCAGTATGAACAAATATCTGGCTACAGTAATATTACTTTTTCCATTAAACTTCCAGGTGTTAAACACATTCCCTGTTTTCAGGAGGGCCTAACTGTAAATTTACCTACTAATCTAAAACTGACCAATTTCTGGTAAACCACATTTGAGGTGTTTTTTTCTCACGTAAAATGTAATCATTTAAGAGGTGTATAACTTCCTAAGCACTCTGCTAGGCTTAAAGACTTGAAAATTTTTAATTTCTTCTCTTGTGGAATAAATTTCAATAAGGAAATCAGATTATAAATAACTTGTTTTAAAACAGTAAATAGTACTTCGGCTTACAATTACAATTGACAGTGCTGAAAGACAAATTTATGTGGTTTCTTTTTTAAAAATAAACTTATAATCAATGTACAGTCATACACTCACACTGAGTATATTTATTTACACATGTACAAAAACATATGCATCTAAATTTAGTCATGCTTATGTAGAAATTATGCACCTTGAGTATATCTTACTAGAGTAATGTATACCAAATGGATTTCATTCGGTATGAAAATTAATGATAAGAACTATAAAGTCACAGTGTATTGCTACTGTTAAATGCACACATCGTTTTCATGGTTAAATGTGAGGAGTTAGTGAAAGAAAAGGATTTTCAGAAAATAAACAAACAATCTATCACAATGGTCCCTGAAATGTTAGCTCTGAATATCTAGTCACAGATCCAAAACAGAAAAAGAAGGTTAAATAAATGCCAAGTAGACAGTTTTTGAGTAGCATCTTCGATTCTGAGGTCCATGGCCATATGATTGCAATTCCTGACCATGCTGAAGCATTTTTAATTCAATGCATGGATCTAGTATTTATTGATTTAATAAGGTTAGAGGTATTACATTGTTGCTGCTACTGATGAACTGTCAACAATTTAATCTAGTGAAATCTTACAGGGGAATATATATTTTAGGGGAGAGAGAGAATAAATAGCTATGTAATGTAATCCCTTCATTACCCAGGATGGTGGCAAAAGCAAAGCCCCTTCTTTCCCAGACTACTTCAGGCTCCAAACACTTTGCTGTACTAAAGATGTTGGCTACCAAATGACTAAGGTGACAGTGAAGAGACTGAAGCAAAGTCTTGGAGGAACACCTTCAAAACATTATCCACAGCATCATTACCATATAGGCAGGCAAAAAAGAAGGAAGAAAATTCACTTTCTCAAAAGCCATTCTGCCAAAAATACAACCACAGGAGAGGCATTAAAGGCTATATCAAAGTAAGGAGGTATTACAGAGTCCAGAATCAGAAAAAGGAAGAAAAATCCACCTGAATTTGCTGAAACAAACACTTGGGGACTATTAGGAAGCTTTTTGCGCTGCTGTGCTACCCTGCTTGTGAGCTTATTTCCCCAACCTGGACACCTGGGAAGCATGTTGTACTCCAGCTTTTCCCTGACTTTGAAGAAATGGATAATCTAAGAAGCGGTGCTGCTGCTAGGGTCAGTAAAACTATGCTAATTGGTGAACCTAATTGCTTCAAGCAGTCCTGCCTCTAAACAGGGAGAGCACAGTTGATGGAGTCAGTCTGTTCCTAATAAAATGAAGAAGCACTGAATTAAATTCCCAAGGAAGGCACTATAAAAGTTTCCACAGTGTAACCAAATGACTTCACCTATGCTATTACCCCTAAGATGACATCTTTGAAAGAAAGCAGACCCCAGTCAGGCTCCATATTCATAAATTGGCTGAGCTTAGCCCAGTGAATCTGGATTGATTTAAAAAGGCTTTTTCATCCTTCCAATCAAATGAAGTCATTGTTAATTAGATGCTTTCTGTTAACAATGTCACTCTTCTCCACATTACCTGCTCACACTTGCAGCGCCTCTAGTGCAACATCTGGAGCACCAGTCCCCCAGCAATCAGTCCTCACAGTTTGGCTGGAGAGTGGTGGTATTTCCGCTTCGCAATCCCTGTCTGAAGGAAGATACGGTTCAGTGTGCTGCTGGTGAGACACATACCAACTTTCTAATTTGGGAGATTATAAAACAATCTCTCCGAAAACTCTTCTCCCCAACATTTTTGTGAACTGCACAGCAGTTTCTCTGTGCTGTTCCCGCTTTGCTGATGGGTGTTTTCAAAAATGCCTAACGCCACAGTCAGCTCCTACAGACTTTCAGCTTCATAAAACCAAGTTCCTCCTTACACTAGAAAACCCGCGCTGAGGTGTCGCAGCCGCCCCCAGGCCCTGCCACCCACCCAGGCTGAGCAGACTGGGGAGCAGCCCGGAGACAGTGAGGCTTGGAGCGCCCCGGCCGGAGAGGGGAGAGGGCTACAGGGGCGTACGGGCAAAAGGCGCTCCTTCGACGGTGGGTCTCGAGACCTCACATCGTTTGGCGGAGGCCGCCTCACACTTCTCCTGGCGCGTTCCAAAGATGTTTGCGGCTCCGACTTGAGGGGACCCAAATTGCCGGCGCCGACCTACGGCGAGGGCCTGGGGTTCGAGGAGCGTGCGCCACCCGCCGGTCGGGCCTGGCTTCCTTAAGGAATCTTCCCCCGCGCGGGCCTGGGAGTTGGTCACTCCACTCACTCCCGGGGTAGGGGGCCTTAAGCGCCATCCGGAACACGGCTCCTGCGGTCAGACGAGGTCCTGGTGGCCCAGCCCCGCGCCCGGGCCCCTCACGGCGCGGGGAGCCACCCTTGTGTCCAGCTCCCACAGGCGGCCTTGCGAGCCAGGCTTGATGCCCGGATGTGGGCCTCGCTTCCGGAAGCTGCTCCCTCCGGCGCCGAGCTCAGGGCCGGAATGCCTGGGCCTCGAGGGAAGGAGTGGGTGGGTCCCGGGGCCCTTACAAGAGAGTTCAATTCTCATAGCGCAGAGTTCGTTCGAAAAGGAGCGCCCTTGTGGGGTGAGGAGCGTGAGGAGACACCCAGGGGAAAGGGCCCTTGACTGCGGAAGGGACGGTGCCTCCTGGCTGCCCTCGCGGCGGGCGACGCCGAGGACCACGCCGATCCCAGAGCTTACGGGGCAAGTGGCTGTCACAGGCACCTCAGGGCCCGAGGAGACGGGAGGCCTTCAGGAAAGCTCTGGGGCCCTGCCGCCGGGGAGCTCCTGGGCGAAAGTCGCTCACCAGGGCCTCGACTTGGACCCGGGACCCGGCCCCTGACTCTGAAGTGCCCGAGGACGACACCTCGGCCTTGGAGTCCTCCCTGGCTGGGCCAGCGGAGCGTCAGGGTTCTCCACGACTCAGAGACAGTGAGTCCCGGTTCCCTAGACCTCACAGAGGTCAGAACCACACTAGATGAGGTTAGGCGGTGACGGTGGGAGGGCAGACCACACTGCGACGGGCGGACAGCGAGTTGGGACTCTTAATTACATTCCTTCAAGTCTTTGACCCCAAAGCGTCGCCCTGAGACAACGTACGCCCTGTCCACAGGAGGGTTGGGGGAAACTAAGTTTCCCGAGCCTCTCATCCCTGTTATGTGCGCTCAGGGAGAAGGGCGGAGGATAGCAGCAACCGAAACACCTGCGATCTCTCAATACAATAAAATAAGGACGGTGACTGGAGTCATTTCTCCTTCCGTTTCCAGAGGGAGCTCAAACCTGAAGCATCAAGGTTATCCTTCTCCAAACTGTAAAACAAGATACTCTCAAAACCTGCCAGGGACACCACCGCCTGTCCCCGGAGGGGTTCCCCTTTGCAAATAGAAAGAGGTTTGTTTTGTTTTTTTCACTTTAGTGCTTGTGTGATTCTAGTTGGGGGCTTGAGCAGTGTAACAAACTGCTTTGACCCTCTGGAGACTAAACTAGAACTGAGCGAAGGGAAATCAGGCGAGAAAAAAGGAAGGTGCTGAGAAGTGGCGGACGGAAGGGAAGTCCGGGGGTGGGGCAGGGGGGTGCGCTGGGCCGCTCTGACCCGCAGGGCGACCCTTTCCGGCGTGTGTAAATCTCAGGGCGCCCTGCCCCGGGGCTCTGGGCTGACGGACAAAAATACCGCCACGTGCTCAGGGGCTGCTGGGCTCAGGCTCTGCACTTCAGGGGCGAGACACCACACACACACACCACCCCCACCGCCTGCCGCTCGTTTCTAGCGCTGGGGTTCCTCTGAGGTTGTCCAGTCAGCGGAGCCCCGTGAGTTCCCGCTAGCTCGTCCCCTTGCCTATTTCGCTCACACTGGGTGAGGGGATAGCTCTAGCTGGGGTGGGAGGGCAGCCGGGGGCGCCAGTGGTACAGGGACCCAGCCCTGCACAAGAAAGGGGCTGATAAAGTGACCAAGCTCCGGGCAGGTTGACCTTCTATCTGGCTCGGGGCTCCTCCCCGCCATTCAGTCTGGTCACCTCTCATCCGGAGCTCGCCCGGATCCTTGCACCGCCCCGCTCTCCGGTACCACACGACAACCCCTGCCAGCCCGAGATGCGCGCCCTGGTGGTTCACGGGTGCCCCAGCCCTGGGAGCCAGGGCTCACCCCTCACTGAATCCTCTAATAGAAACAGCACAAGCGCCGTTTTTCCTGCCTCCAGACCCTCCTCTTATCCTCCCACCCAGCGATGACCTGCCTATGTTTGGGGTGGTTGGTGTTCTTTTAAAAGTATATCAAAGGATCATTGTCGTCTCCCCGTCAAGTCATTATGCCTTTATCCCCATCAATTAACCACACCTCAGAGGGCTGCTATTAAGAGCTAAATTGAGCTGCAAAAGTAGATATCCCGTTTCGGGCAGATGTTGTCATCTCCCGCTGAGATAAGCGGTCAGTGGGACCCGGCTGTCAACTTCCGCAACTGCGCGAGCCGCGCTGGACCAAGCTAAGGACTCGGGGCCGGGAAGCTGAGAAGGATATAGCGCTGGTGCTCCGGGCATCGGGAGGAGCCGGACCGGCCCCAGCTCTCAGACCTCAAGCGCTGTGCGTGTCAAGGGGAAATGTCTCCAGAGTTGTGCCAGGGTAAACACCAAGAGCCGGCCTTGCGTTTTTGCGCAGAAGGGGGCTGGGGTTGGGTAGTGGGGGGAGGCACCGAAGTGGTTTGTCTGGCAGCCCTCCACCCACACACCCTCCTTCCCTTTCCTGCCGCTCCAGCTTTTTCTTCCCTGGTACCTGGCCCCCAGAACCCCTTGTACAGGAAGGCAACGTGCTGTGGGGATGCTGGGTATGGAGCTAGGGAATCCGGGACAGAAAAGTGCCATTTAAGACAAAGGGGATTCACGAGGGACTGCCGCGGCATTCCGCCCAGATGTGTCTTTCCAACTTTCTCCCAATCATTCCTGAGGACTCGGGGCGCTGGTTGTCGCACACAGCTGGGAGACTCTGGAGGGCTGAGGGAAGGAAGGAGCAGTTACTCTAGAAGTGAATACATGTGTATGGACAGTTAGCTAAGTTTGCATAGGACCACATCTCTACATACATGTGCTTAGAGCTTTTTCGGCTTTCCTCCCAACAGTGGCCACAAATTTAACCAAGGCTAAAGGAGATTAATTTCCCAGCATAATCCAATTAAAAGATTTCTGAAGTAATCTTTTGAAAAATGGGGGGGGGGGAGTGCGCAGCTAAAGAGGGAACTGGTTTTGATGACAGTGATTTATCGCCTGGGCACAGCATGCACTGATCGCTAGCTCTCTTGCACACCCGATTTGACCAGAGCATCTCGTTGGTGCCTCCAGTCCAAACGTTCGCTTTTCTGAAAGGCAGCCATCCATCACACGAACCTGGGCAGAAGAGAATGTGCAAGGGACTGGGATTGCTTACAAGCACCATAGACTTTTTTAAGTGCTATTAGATTTATGGTCTCTTTTTCGACGCCCATCCAGAGTAATTAGCACATATGTTCTAAATAGATGATAGTTTTGTGAGCAATAAAGCAATTACCCATCGTTGGAGCTGACAGTTCCTCCAACTAAACTCCAACCAGCAGCTAATTGGAAAAGTCATTTCAGCTCCATTGTCTGCAATTAGTCCTGCTAAACTACTACACCCCAACTAGCTGGTTTGAGGTTAATTTATTCGGTGTCGTATTTGCACGGAGAAGCCACTGCCACAAAGGGACTTGCCTTTTGCCCCTCCGGACCTCACCCTGGGACTAGAGGAGCAGGTGGGAGGGAGAGGACAATATTTTGGGGTTGGGATAGTTCCCAGGGGAGGAAGCGCCTGGCCTCGTAGCAGCCTCAAGGTCAGTGTCCAGCACACTGAACACGGCTGACAGAGAAAGCCATTGTTTCTCCTACTGGTTAGCAACTAAAGGAAACTGTGCAGTTCCTGCTACCAGAAGCTTAGTTTAAAGATTGAGAGTAGGGAGTGGGGATAGCTGGGGTGGGGGAGAGTAGGGGGGAGATGAAGGCAACTATATTTGAGCAACGATAAAAAATAAAAAAAATAAAGTCAGCATAGAAGAAATGACTGGGCTCTGAGTGCACCTTTCCTCCTGCACACCCAGTTCTAACCCCAGGTCATGAAACTGTCCCAAAGGGATAAACATAGACTCAAAACCCCACCAAAACAGCAAAATTCCAGGCCCTCAGCTGGGAGAGGGAGCCTCCAGTTCTTGGTGTGGCTCAGGAAGAGAAAAAAACTAGAAAGGTTAGGAAGCTCTGCTTTTGCCTTCAGCCACCACAAGGTCACTTCCCCTCTTGAAACTGAAGTTTCTCTGTGGCTCTTTTCTTTCCTTCCTTCTTTCTTTTCTAAAGTTAAGACCAGCAGGTCCAACCAAGATTGGACACACTGAGTGGAAAAATGTGTTAAATGCTGGTTTGACGCCCCATCAGAGCTTCCAAATATCCAGCGGCTGGGATTCTTCTACTTAATTTAACCTTTATTGGATAGGTCGGCTCCTACTCTTTTATTCACCAGGAAACTCCGAGAAATGATCCGTTGGGGTACAGAATGGAGGGTGGGAAGCAGAGGAGTTAAAGAGGGATTGATCCTCTCCCACCAAACCTCAAACTTTGGAACTGTAATCACTGGTAGGCTAGGGGTAGTAGAGGAGAGGACTCAAGGTCCCAGCCCAGACAAGCCAAGGGTCTCTGGGATCTGCAGCAGGGGGCTGGCAGGTTGAGATGGGAACTTGTAGCCCTGGTAACCAAGTGTTCTGTTAAAGGAATTTACAGCTATGTGTCCCAAGGCTTGGGAGCAATTCGAATTTTACTTAGAACATGGAGCTGGGGGTGGGGTGGGGTGGGGGTACTTCTTAGGAGGTAAAGCCCAGGGCTTTCAGTCCTAGAAATCAAGTATCCTTTTCTGGATAGCCATTCACATTTAACAACCTGAGGGCTGTTTCTCCTTTTTGAAGTAAATATTAACACCTGAAGAAGACAACTTAGATGGTATTTTGGTCAGCATATAAGACTTACTAAAATAATTCTAATTTCAAAACAAATGGTAATCAATTGCTCATCCTCAAAGATTTTGAGAAACAAATCTATAGCAAGAAAAACTTAAATCATCTGATATCAGATTATTGCTTTCCATTTACTTATTGTGTTTTAACCAATTTGATTACAAGATAGATCAAAAAATATTTTGGGAAGAAATTGAAAGAATAGTCTTGCCTTACCCCATCACCTCCCACCTGTCACACAATCTCTACCCTCTGAAGAGAAATCCTCCTGTCAGTGTGGCTTCCAGTTGAAATAAGATGTCTTTACTAAAAGACTCTCCATTGTGTTCTCAATTATTTCCTTTTTTCCAGGACTTAAATATGACATCCCAAAGAGTGAGAACAAAAAATAGCTCAAGGAAGGGCCAGCTGAAAGTATCACCTAGACTTGATAGAGAATCCTGATGTTAGTTCACATTTGCATATTTATGTGTAAGGGTAAATATAACCCACCCAATCAACAACCCCCTCAACTGTGTGGGAAACATTTACATATACATCCATGTATCCTAAAAAAGACCTAAGCACATATGTGCAGAGATGTAGTCCTATGCAAACTTAGCTAGCTGTCTACACACATGTATTCACTTATAAAAGCAATTTTGTTGCTCCCATAGTTTCTTTCTATTAAGAGTGATTAGAAGATATCTATTCAGAGTTGTTGATCCAGAGAGAAAATAAGAGTAGATAAAAGGAGATTTCAAGAGACCTCTCATCCCTTTCACACCAACCTGAGCCCTAGACTAGCCAAGGATCAACTAACACAAAAGCTCTTTCCCTTTTCTTTTCAGCTTCAGAAAATTTCATGCAAATTGTTAACAATAAAACATGGAACTATCCTGGAGTTTTGTTAGATCATGCATTTGGAATACCTTATTTACTCCTCCCATAGATGAGCTAGGTTTATTACCCACTTCTGAAATGGGCAAATAAAATATATATAGCATAACAGAGAGCATAATTATTTACTGCTCCATGTGGTTTGTATCAGTGGTGTGCTATGCTCATTCTTTTTCATTTAAACTTTACCTAAACCCCCTCTCTCCTCACTGATGGAGATGGATGGAGGACACTATAATAAACATATCTTTTCATTGACAGTTTAGAAGTAAACGTTAGGTTTATTATTTAGATCAACTTTCTGATAGGCAAATACAAGTGAAGCATGACAATAGTTACCAACAGATCTGCTGGCTTTGTGAGCCAATAGTTTTCTACTACTTTATTTTATAAGCAGTAAGGAAAATGACATTAGAAAACTTAAACATAGTCCTAAATTGATGGAGGAATGTCCAACTCAAATGTACTTCTGATGGGCTAATCCTGTAGTAAAAGTAATGTACATTCTGGCAGGTAATTATTAAAGAAAATGATTATAAGGTCTAGTCGATTGTATTGTTAGGGTCCTTTAGCAAGCTTCAAACTTATTTCAAAAACCTGAACTTTTCATCTGAACCCAACCCATCTGACCTGGGAAGAAGAGCCTGCAGTCACTCTTCACTCAAGTGGGCATTTAAAGTAAATACGTTTTATAACATAAAAGTCTCTAGTTATTCTTTAACTTTGCATAAATGAATTTAGCTAGCTAAGACTTGATTTTTTACAAAAAGTAAATATTTGGCCCCAGCTTCACTGAAGTGCTAGGAATAATTGTCACTTTTCCTCCTATAAAAGGTTTTTTTTGCATCGAGAGGCCAGCACTTGCTCTCCTGCCATCCTCCCTGGCTACTCTGGGGCTCTCTCATTGGGGGCGCAAGCAGAAAGGGGAAGTGCTTCTCTTACCTCTATTTTCCAAAGCACATACTTTAAATGGCCAGTTTGAGATAGGAAACTAAACCGCTTTCCAAAACAAAGCACTTATCTGTGAGCATTTCAACCCAAAGGTGACAAAGAAGAAATACCCAGGCTACCAGAGTGATAGTGAGTACTGGAGCCTACTGCATACACAGTTCAACTACGAAAACAGGCTAAGAGCAAGCAGGGCAGCAGAAGCAGACTCCCAACTTGGCCTTTCCACCCTTGTTTTCATGTTGTCAAAGACAGAACTTTTTACAGTTTGCAAGCCACAATACAGACTGAATTCAATCCTTCAAGAGGGAGTTTCTGATATAGGCTAGGCTTTTGTTTGTTTGTTTTTTAACAAGCTCAAAACATTAGGCAGGCATTCCAGTGGGTCTCTCCACCCTTTTCTTCAAAATATCTATGCAAGACCATGTTAAATACATCTTCAACTGCATCCTTCCCAGCCTTAATCTCATGCCAAGGGAGACTAATTGATTCGGCACCTCTAAAATAAGCTCTTTGGGAAAGGTCTGCAGTGAGATCAGAAGAACTGACCTTTCTCCCAATGATTGCAGGCATGTTCATCTCTCCAGATGGGCTTGATAAAACAGGGTTGTTTCTGTTCTGTAGTCTCTCTAAACAGAATAATACCATTTTTAATGATTTAGAGGGTAGGAAAGAGGTGTGGGAGAGAATTTTCTACATTTATCTGGTCATTTGTAGGATCTCAGGGTTCTTGAACTAGATTTAGAAAATGTTTTTACAAGGTCACCTTTGTTCAGTGTAATTTACCAAAAAGCCAAAATGAATGATCCAGTGAGTTTGGGGAAGACAAAATACCAGTATCAAAGAGGTCATAGGATTAGTGAAGAGTGATTCATTCTTCCTCAAAAGAAAGATATTGAGGAGAGAGATGTTAATCAGCTGGAAAGTCTGCTTAGATCTGGACACTGGGGCCTGGAATGTCAGTCAGTGCTGTATGTGCAACCACAGATCTCTGCTTCTCTCTTTCTCCCACCATCAGGTCACAACTGTTTACTGTCTGTCAGGCTGGCAGGGAATCAAGGTTTGTGTGGAAGGTCTTTTAAAAGGTGATTAAGGCTGAGCAACCCATAAGCGGCATTGTAAGCTTTCAGCCTGATTCCACTCCCCCAAAGGAGGGATACCTTCTCTTCATTTTTGGGTGAACCACACTGGAGACTTTGTGTACACTGAACTGGTCTATGTGGAACAGGAAGCCAGAGGGAGACTTGAGAAGGGAGGCCTGGGAGTTCAGGCCCCGGTGAGGTTTTCCGGGACCTAGACCGGCCTCACAGGAAAGAGACCTTGGAAGGGCCAAGTAGATACGGCCGCAGGTCTGAGGCTGCTGAGGAAAGGGCTACAGTGGGTCTGGGTCCACAACCACGTCCACACACTGAGACTCAGTTATAGGTCTCGCTTGCGCGAGAAGAAAGGGACAGAAATCTGGAAAAGAAAGGACGAGTAGAAAGATGGAAGGAAATTGCAACTGCGTTTTCCGCTTCTGCAGCTCAGCGTGCCTGGTCACGTGTGTGGAATTGCACAATTTGGGGACCTACGTGGTTCCGCAAAATATGATCACTTTTCTGTTAGGTGCCCTACCAAACAACAACAGTATCATTATCTCCTGATTGAGCGTGAAGAGCATCAGGCCCCAGGACCAGTGCGTCAAGTTGAACCAGTTACAACCGAAAGCCTTGTAAAGACTAAACCAGAACTCCCCAGAACCCTACTCCCCCCCCCCCCAGGACCCCTTAGTCAGTCCACGGAAGCCATTTTGCTGGTCCGGCTGTGAGCACCAGTGGAGGCACTCTGCGGGTGTGAAAACACGATTAGGAAACACAGGATCAGGAAGAGAAACTGAGCCCTGAGTGCTGCTTGGGCTGGACAAGTCCCAGGAGGGAACCGCGCCTCTCCTCGAAAAGTTTCGGTTTGTTCTTGCCCCCTTTCGCTACAGAAAGTTGGCGCATTTGTTCCCCTGCTCGGAATAGCCTAGGGTCTCCACTGCTCCGAGCACCACCGCCAACAGCACCCACCCTCTGGGACTAGGGCTGAGGGCTGTAACCCTCCCTCCCACCTCCGGAGGGGCGGTGGCCCCGCTTGTCCCTGTCCCCATCTCGCCGAATCCCAGGGGTCTCTTCCAAGTTTGGAAACTTAGTGTGGGGGCTGGCTGGAAGAGCCCACAGTGAGGATGAGCAGGCGCCGCCGCTCCCAGCAAATTTCAGCGGTACCTGAAGCCAAGCTCTACCCCCACCTTCAAGCCTGCAAGGCCAGACAGAGGCTAACCTCTCTTAATTGTCTGATTCCTGCGCCCACCCAGCCCCCGGGTGCGGCCCCGGGCGCCGGCTGCCCCCGCCCCCCGCGCCCGCCCCGCGCGCCCTCTGACGCAAACGCGCGCCCCTGCCCAGCGTGGATGAAAGCGCTGCTGTTGGTTTTTAATTCAGGCTCTTCCTTTCACACACGCCCCCTCGGTCCCCACCCCTGGGAGGTGACCCCCCCCTCCCGCCCCCAGCCCGCCCCCAGCCCTCTGGCTAAGGTTCGAGGAGTCTGACTGGGCTGTGGGGCTGCGGATTTATCTGGTTCTCTCTTCGCCGCCGCTGTTGCGGGTTCTGGGCTGGGGAGAGCGGCTAGGCGTCCCTTTTAATCCGCTGACGCTATCGCCCACATCAAACAGGCAGTCAATGATTGCATTATGTTAGGGGATCCCGTTACTAACGGCGTCAGCAGGTGGGCAGCAGGAGCCGAGCTCTCCAGGCCCGAACCGCAGCCACGCAAGGCTCGGGCAACAAACAGGGCTAGTCCGGCGGGACTCCGCCGCCAGCTCCACCGAGGCTCCAGCTCCGCCGGCGGGGGCGCGGTGCAAAATGTGCGGTTCTTCAGTCCCCTGTCTCCGCACCCGCGCTGGAGGCCCCGTAGCCACTTCCCGAAAGGGGGTCGGGGGGCGGGTTGAGGATGGGGGTTGGGGAGACCTGTTTTGAGTTTGGACTAACTCCCAGCTAGCAAGGACCTCAGCTCCGCAGCGGTGCGGCGACCGCCCTCCCTGCCTCCGTGCAGCTGGGCAGGGGCAGGGTGAGGGTCGCTCCCGGGCAGGCCCGGTGGAAAGTTCTCCTCGTCCCGTCCTGTTTGCCTGCACTCTAGCCCCGGCCTATAGAGCCATTCGAGCCAAGGCTGCCTCCTGACCTATCCGCGTTGCCGACCCCGAGTCCAAAAGAAACGATAATCATTGCATTACTTGCCTGGTGGGGCAGGACTTGGCAGAGCCTCGCTTCCGGTGCCCAACGACTCACAATTCAAGGTCCGAAGGAGGCTGGGCCCGAGGACCCGGTGTCCAGCGGACCTTCGGTTCCCTGGGGCTCGCCCTCGCCTCTTCTTCCGCTCGCTTCGTCTCTCTCCTTGTTCTCTTTCCATCTGTCTCCCTCTCTGCCTGCTCCGTCTGCCTGCCCTCGACTGCTTGTCTCTGTACTGTATGGGGAATAAAATTTAGAAGGTATATATAGAAAGCTGGTTCTTGTTCTTTCTTTTCTTTTCTCTCTCTCTCTCTCTCTCTCTCTCTCTCTCTCTCTCTCTCTCTCTCTTTTTTGGTCGTGTTCGTTTCACCTTTTAACTGACCAGGAGACGAAAGCGCATTTATTGGGGGAGAGACGAGAGCAAGGAGCCCTTGCTGGCCCCAGTCGCCTCCTATCAGCTGCGTACAATGGGCCGCCGCTTGCAGAATGCATTGACTGTCTCTCCATTATTCAAGTTGGAGGGGCTGTGGGGCAGGCACTGAAAAGCCTTTATTCTGCTCTTTAAAATCACCCCTCCTCACTAACCGATCGCCAACTCCCGACTTACAGGTTGGACAGACGGGGAAGCGCAAAACACCCCAAAAGCGCAGCGCTTCCCAAAACCCTGCCTGGTGAAATTTAAAGTGAGAACGAGTATTGAAAAACAATCCCTACCTCTGTCAATATTGCGTGGCCATTTACTCCCACCTTTATCTGAGGGCGTGTTGAGGCTTGGGATGCTGGAGCTGAGACAAACTTTAACGCTCTCCCGAGTAGAGGGGCGGGCGGGCCAGCAAGTGTTGCTCCCACCCCCGGCGGCGGCAGCAGCAGCAGCGTCGGCTTTGTCACTCCTCGCTGCTCCGCGCCTGCCTGAGCCTGCCTAGGGGAGCGATCCCAAAACGAGGGGGGTGCGAGTGTGCGATTGGAGAATATGTAGCTAATAGAAGTATCATTTCCCCCCCCCCGTACGATCTTTCAAGTAAAAAAAAAAATCCATTGAAAGAATTTTCAAAGTGCTGTCTTCATTTGGAGAAAAGGCACAGGCTGCCTGCAGAGAAGGAAGGAAGGACCCGGCTGTGTGCCTCCTGGGCACGGCTCCCGTCCGCTAGGTGGCAGCCGGAGCCAGCGATTTCTGCAGGCCCCGCGGCAGACCAGCTCCTCCAACCCCTCCAACCCCTCCTCCCCCAACCAATCGCCTTCAGGAATTCATTCTCTCTCTCTCTCTCTCTCTCTCTCTCTCTCTCTCTCTCTCTCTCTCTCTCTCTCTCTCTCTCCCTCCCCCTCCTCCTCTCCCCTCTCTCTCTATCCTCTCTTCTTTTCCTCCCTCCCCTCTCCCCCCACTTCTTCCCATCTTCTCCCTTTCTCGTTCACTTGCCCCTTTCCTCTTCTGAGACTCTGACTTGGCCGCACTAACCACCCCACCACTATGAGGAATTACTACTGTTTTCTTAATAATTATTAAAGTGTTGTTTCGAGTTTGGAACAGCCTGAGGATACCATAGAGGAAAGAAAAAAGAAAGAAAGAAAATCAAATTTATTGAAAAGTTTATTTTTAAAATGATCGCTGGGATTTGAATTTGGATTGATTTCATGACAATAGCTGTAAATTCCAGGAGTGTTTTATCATGATTAAACCTTTAAAACCCAGATATACTTAGGATCAAAAATAGAGAGTCCCTATTTACCTTGTTTCTTTAAGAGATATAAAATAAGCACAATCCACACTTGGATTATGCTTGTAAATCAAAGAAGAAAGCAATCCAAACCCAGTGTAGTTCACGAATCATTAAAATGGTGAGAGTAAATTCCCATTAAAAATTTCCTATCATTTTCAATGGCAATCTCTTCATGCTCATAGAACCTAATTTTAAAAACTTTTTAGAGGAAATCAACATAATTTTCTTCTAATTTGCACATTGCAAGTATTCTCCCTCTCACCATCCCTTCGCCCTGTGGAGGGGTGGGGGGAGAGAAACCACAGACGACCCATACTAATCAGGTCTCAGAGTAAATAGCAGCGCAGGGCGATCTCAATGTAAATTGCGCCTGTCAGAAGCACACCCCCCTCCCTCACTTTCTCTCCTCCTCCCCTAGCTATCCCCGTCAGTAGGTAGCTAAGAGGGAGGTGGAGGAAGAAAGAAAGAAAAAGAGGAGGGGGAAGGGCTCTCCAACCAATGGCGTGCGGGAGGCATGGCTAACCTTAGCCTCCCATTTTCTCTACGGCCCCCGCCCCCTCGCCTCCCATTCAGGGCTCTGACCAGTCAGTCGCCTTTGATTATCAGTTGCCAGCAGCCCTTCTCCTGGCTCCTTGACACAAGCTCCATATAAGGCAGCGATCTCCATAGAAACGTGTCAGTTTCAATAGTAGTGTCAAAGTTCACTATATACAGACATTCGCGCAGATCCCCCTTTCGGAAACATTGCTCTGCGAGTTCTCCCGTTTAAACGCATTCAATTTTGGGGTCTCTCTCTCTCTCTCTCTCTCTCTCTCTCTCTCCC